>WOUH02000036.1:2488682-2512013 GCA_009936405.2 Stevia rebaudiana
TATTAATTAATAGTTTAGTTTTATTTAAAATATTTTAATTAAATAATGGGTAGTGATGATGTGGCACATTAGGGGAAAGATTTGAGAGGTGTAACCATTGTGAGGTTTGAAGGATTTGGGAGGGGTGATGATGTGACAGAAAATTTGAGAGGAGAAGGATTTAGGAGGGATGACCGCTGTAAATAGTCTTACAAAAAACGACATAAAATTATCATTTTGTACAACATTTGCAGTGATATCCTTACACTTTCCCACCACAAAAACTTGCTCCTCGCACAACCGTGTATGTCTTTTGGGCTTTCGGTTGTCTTGACCTAAACACCAAGAAAACAATCATTTTTATGTTTTGTTGCTTTTGTGGAGTCTCTATTTTCATTTGCTAAACATTCATATCCCTCTCCTTACGCATGACATCATCCCACGCCTATATTAACTTTAGGGGAAAATCAAGTTTGCCGGTTCTTCTAATTAAATGGGATAAAGTTTTTTTTGGTCTTTTTAAGTCACTAATCCTATGTAATTTTTAAAAAAATTGTTTAAATTGTTATTTATTCGTCTCCCTTCGTTACATACTTACATTCATCCATTTAAAGAACACAACAAATACATTTTCACACCAAATAATATGTGACCTAATAGTATCAATCCAAATTTGTAGAAAAGGTTTCCTCTCTAAATGCTTTATGATTTAAGCACCATGGTTGAGCCATTCAAATAAATTTTTTAAATTGATTGGGCAAATGGAACATATATAAATCTTGATATACAAAAGGTGGACTTTTTTTTCAATTAACTTGAATTTTGAGGCAATTGTAAAAAAAACAAGTTAATGAAATAACAACAAAGTCTCATAATTACAAAATTTAAGTCATATTAAGAATGAATATTCATTAACTAGTAACAAATATTCTTATATGTTAAATTAATTTTAAAATTTAAATTTTTATTAATAATATTACATATAATTGAGAGCATTCACATTAGAATATCTATATTTATCTTTATAATTCACCAAAAAATCACTATATTTTCTCCCTCTTATTCAATTAAATAATAATATTTTTTACCTTTAGAACTACTTTTTCTCTATTCTATTCAATTAAATAATAGTTTTTATACATTTATCATTACATTTTTCTCTCTCCAATTTACTTTAATGAACAGTGTTTCTCTATATTTAATGGTTTCATCAGTTTCTATATATCTCTATACTCATAATCACTTTCAACCAATCTCTATAATATAAAGAACTCAATCACATAATTTTTAAAGACTAATGTGAATGCTCTGAAACACTTATGGTCCGTTTGGTTCGTAGAATTTCTTGGAAATGAAATTTGAATTGGAATTGAAAATAGAATTTGAACTGGAATTTATAGGATTCCATTGAAAATACAAAATGTCTTTGGTTGTATATGTTACGGAATTGGAATGTACGTTCGTGACGAACAGTGGTAGCAATCGGTGGCGGTGGTTGGCGAGGGGCGGTGGCGGCAGGTGGCAGGAGGCGTTGGCTGCTTGTGGTGGCAGTAGGCGGTGGCGTCTGGTGGCGGTAGGAGGCAGTGGCGTCAGGGGGGTGGCGTTTGGTGGCGGAATGTGGCAGTGGTAGCGGGTGGCGGCGACAGGTGGTGGCGGGCTGTGACGGAAGGTGGCAGCGAGCGGTGGTGGCAGCGAGCGGTTAGTGTTAGTAGATAACACGTTCCTATGAAATTTTCCAAAATCCTTTGGAGCATGGAAGTAATTTGAATTCAATCAAATGTGAGATTTGGTTGGAATTCATTTCAATTCCAATTCCTTTTCATAGCCAACCAAACACAACAAGTGACAGAATTCAAATTCCAAATCACTTCAATTCTATTTAATTCCGTCCAACCAAACAGGCCCTTAGTAAAAAATGAGTGACTTTAGAGGGACTTAATTTGAACACTTGAAAGACTTTGTTATATTTTACAAAGTTACCCCTTATTTAATAATTATTTCTAAATAACATATCTAATTACAGTGACCTTGTAAATTTTTAAACAAAACCTCAACAGGTGAAACTGGTAAAGGGTTTTACTGCACATCGCTGTACTTACGCATCTCACCAGTATAAATGGAGAATTTGTTTTGACCTTTCTGCCTTCCTCCATACTTTCTGCTTTCATCAATGGCGAAGCAGCAACACTAATATTTCCCTCACATTCATCAATCAGATCTTGGAATATTTTATATTTCTTTCCTCTGCGATAGATCATTTCATCAATTTTTTTTCTGTGTGGTTTATGAGTTTGTTCTGGATTTATTCGAGATCAGTTCATCTTTGTGATCGGATTGATATAGTAATCTGCGGAGAGCTCTGATTTAGGGTCTAGTACAAGTTTTGGGAGTGAATGGTGTTGATTGGATATGAAAAGGAGAAAAACCGGAGATTATTGTGATAAGGTTTAAGTAGATCGGAGTTTATTGATGGAATCAACCTCGCACTCGAAGGTGTATTCGAGTGTCGGCAACGGTGGTGTCGGTTGTATCCAACACACCGTCACCAAATTTGATACACTCGCTGGCGTCGCCATCAAATATGGCGTTGAGGTTATTTCTTTATTCATTGCTGTAGGAATTGTAGGAGAAAATCATATTTAGCACTTGTTGTTTCGATTTTGTTTTACGATTCATTCATGTTTGATAGTTTGTTGATTAAATTGTAGAAGTTCATGATTATATTAGAATTTGATTCATCCATTATCCATTGCCTGTGTTGAGAAATTACAGTCAGAACTCTTTGTTTGATGACTTTGTAGAAGTTTATGATCTTACTAAGACTTTGATGCATCCATTGTTCATTGTTGATGTTGAGAATTACAAAACTCATGAAACAATTTAAGTAAAAAAAATCAATATTCTCAGCTAGAGATTCAAATGCATCTTGAAGTATGTATTCTGATGCTGTTTTGCTTATGATAACTTCTTATAGTGTATCAATACTTATTTATATTTCCTTCTACATTCATTGTTTCATGTAGATTGTGAATTTGTGATCATGTTTATAATACCATCTTCTATCTTAGGTGGCTGACATCAAGCGAATGAACGGTCTTACAACCGATTTACAAATGTTTGCCCTCAAATCACTTCAGATACCATCACCAGGGAGGCATCCGCCATCACCCGTAACTTCAAATGGATATCATACTCAAGGGTATTTGAGTATTTCTAATATTTATAATTTTATATTTTCCATCTATATCTACTATATATGAAAAATCTTTTCTTATTTTTTGACGAATACTTACTTTCTTCATAGTCGTATGAAATTTATCAGCTTTCGTGTTTCATCTTCCCAAAATTAGGGTTCACTTATTAGCAAAAATGTGCATATCATGGTTATTATATTCTTGCAGACAAACAAGCTCCCAAATGACGCCACCAAATCATAGATACTCTGATTCAATTAGTCCAATTAGATCACTGAAACTATCATCATCTTCACCTCAAAGAAACATCTCATCATCCATCAATTCATTACAAGATTATTACGGTCTTCCACCAAATAACCAGAAACGCGTCGGTGAAGGTTTTGAAATGACTCAAACCAACACACCTTTTGGTCTCCACCGAAAATCAAAAAGTGAAGCCAACGGGTTTTCCAAGATTTGTAAAACGGGTAATGTTCCTGTTTCAAACAAGGTACTTGTTGGTTCTGATAAAAGCATCGAAAAGCTAGTTAGAAGGCGTAAATCAGAGGTTGACCTTAACAACCGCACCCCAGAAGACATGTCAGCATTGCAGCCTAAAACAGCTAACCATACAACTACTGAACCCGAACCAGGTGCACCCAACATGGTTCCATTAGGTTCCAAAGATTCATCAGTGATTCAAGCTTTAAGTGGGGTGAGAAAGTCTTCAAGTGCACCAACTTTTATACAATCTGAGACTAATAACACGAGCAATACGAGCCCGAATACATCATCAATTTGGCCAATTTCTTTGTTGAATTTTACGGCTGATCTTCAATCCATGTCTATAGCAGCGATCGCAAGTCCACTTTTTGATGGATTGCCGAAGCCAACAAGCGGGCGGAAGAACAAGGCAGCTCGTGATTAGTAAATTCTATTTAATTTTTTGTCTTTATTTAAATTAGTTATTTTATCTGTCTTCCTCGCTATCGAGTCGGTGTTATTTCGAGAAAGTAGAAAGAATTGGTTGCAGGAAATTATAAGAATTAGTACCATCATTGTAATTTTTGGCCTCAGATACACACTAGCAGTAGTTAAAGGTTGCTTATATGCTTTGACTGAAATTATGTTATATTCATGTGGCACAAATTTGGGTCTTTTCTTATTTGTTTAATTAATACTTATTATTATTATTATTATTTTATTTTATTTTTTGTAACTTTATGGGAACTTAGATACACGCTAATACCTACTATTCAATGGATCAGGTAAAACACAGTTTACATTTTGGAGGTTGCCTTCAAATTAATTGTCGCCTAAATTGAAAGAAATCATAAGTATGATGTGATTTGTATAAAATTGTGTACATTTTTAAACAGAATTGATAAATATAGAGTGCTATTTGACACAAATACTCACTAAGTGAACATGTAAAATGATGGTGTTTCATTTGGTAGCATATGGACCAACATTGGACTGAAATCATTGACCATGCAAACCAACAAGGTTAAAATGTAACCTACTCCATCAGCCAGATCAAAGATGGTTCAAACAGTAAATAATTTATTTTTTTGTGCCATTGCTAGACCAGACAAGAGTTGATTCAGACAGTAAACAAATGACATTAATACAAGAGTTGATCCGTTAAGTATAACTTGAAAAATCTTTACTACACATGGTCACCCGACAATATGGTCATGTCATAAAACATCGAATACACCAACAGCTTACAGACTTGCAGTTTGTCTTGATACGTGCTTGGTACACATGTAGAAACAGTAATCTCACTTTGTATTTTGGAACTCAAAAATAGATGGTTATCATGCTAAGTGAGAAAACGATCAATACTACGTCCCATACTATATAATAATTAGAATTTACAGGCTTGTAAAATCTAAATTTACTTTTATGCTAAAAAAAAAAAGTATAAAAAATTTGGAGATGCGGGGTATCGGTCCCCGTACCTCTCGCATGCTAAGCGAGCGCTCTACCATCTGAGCTACATCCCCGTTCCAAATTAATTAACACAAAAGGCATTTAATCTCTGCAAGTTACTGTATCCACTCACAATCGCTCCCGCGAGTTTTGTTTCCAGATTTTGGATAAGAAGACGTGGAACCAGAACGATCGAAAGTGAACAAACGAAAATGGTGACAGCTAAGCTGGTAAACCCTTCGTCGCTCCTCAATTCTCTCTTTAATCACCGTCATCCTACCCCCATTGCTACTTTTTCCCATTCTCGAAGCTTCCAACAACCTCATCGGAGCTTCAATACCGTCAGAGCTTCTGCGGTTAACCGTCGGGACTTCATTGCGGACACCGCCGTCGCCGCCGCTGCGCTTTCACTTGCGCCGGTTGCTGGATTGGACAGCTCATCGTCGATTGCTAAAGCTGATGAGCTTTCTGAATGGGAACGAGTTTCGCTTCCGATTGATCCCGGCGTTGTTCTTCTTGACATCGCTTTTGTCCCCGAAGATCCTTCTCACGGTTTGGATTTGTTTTCAAACTTATTTACTAATCTTTGTTTTCGAGTAAAATTTGTAAAAGTGCATCATTCGCGTGCCAATATTGTCTTATATAATTGATGAACACCTCAATGCTGGTTTGTGATAGGTTTTCTATTGGGCACACGACAAACTCTTTTAGAGACCAAAGATGGAGGAAACACGTGGGTTTCCCGCTCAATTTCTTCAGCTGAAGATGAAGATTTCAATTACAGGTTTAATGCTATAAGTTTCAATGGAAAAGAAGGATGGATTGTTGGAAAACCAGCAATTCTGTTACACACATCAGACTCTGGAGACAGTTGGGAACGTATACCATTAAGTGCTGAACTCCCAGGAGATATGGTAACAAATTAATATTCCACTTTTTATAATTATCTATCGCGTTTACAAAACTATCTTTTGTATATAAATTGTTACTCTTGTCATTAGCCTTTAGTTCTAGAATATTTTTGTGCTGATTTGCAGGTGTTTATAAAGGCAACTGGAGAAAATAGTGCAGAGATGGTAACTGATGAAGGTGCAATATATGTTACAGCAAACAGAGGTTACAACTGGAAAGCAGCAGTACAAGAAACTGTTTCAGCTACTCTTAATAGGTGATTTATATAATCCATAAGTACGCTCGATTAACACGATTATTATTACGTTGTTTAATCACAAAATAAAGTCAACAGCTATTTGATTCTTGGTCAAACTAACAGTTACAAATCTTAATTGGTGATTTATATAATCCATAAGGATGTTGGTTTAACACGATTATTATTAGTTATTACGTTTTTTTTAATCACAACATAAAGTCAACTGCTGTTGGATTCTTGGTCAAACTAACAGTTACAAACTCTATAAACAATGCAGAACAGTTTCTAGTGGTATCAGTGGTGCTAGTTATTATACAGGCACTTTCAATACCGTGAATCGGTCACCCGAAGGAAATTATGTTGCGGTTTCCAGTCGGGGTAACTTTTACCTGACCTGGGAACCAGGGCAGGTTAGTCATTTTCTTGATGTTGGTTACATAAAATGACCATTTTACCCTCACTGGTCCTAAGTTTTTTACAATTGTAGCCATACTGGCAACCCCATAATAGGGCAGTTGCAAGAAGAATCCAAAACATGGGTTGGAGAGCAGATGGTGGACTTTGGCTGCTTGTACGCGGTGGTGGTCTTTATCTCAGCAAAGGCACAGGGGTATGTAAAAGTTCCAAAATGCCCTTGTGACCTTGTTCACTACGAAAAAATACATTTTGTTTAATAACATGAATTTCGTCATCAGATAACTGAGGAGTTTGAGGAAATTCCAGTACAGAGTCGTGGTTTTGGGATACTTGATGTTGGTTACAGATCAAAGGTGATAATTGATATCCATTTGTTAATTTTTTATTTTTTTTAAGTAATCGCGTGTCTGAAAGTGTGATTTTGTTGATATAAATATACAGGAAGAAGCTTGGGCTGCTGGAGGAAGTGGGATTCTTCTAAAAACAACGAATAGTGGAAAATCATGGAGTCGTGACAAAGCTGCTGATAATATTGCTGCAAATCTTTACTCAGTAAAGCAAGTTTTTAAACCCTTTTTTTATTCTTTCTTGATATTTTAACCTTACGGAAATCTATTTGTATCTGTCGGTCATCTGTTATAATTAATATACATTATTATTATTCTGTTGATCATCCATGTTGTTACCTATCTCCTGCAGGTTCATTAACAATAAACAAGGATTTGTGTTAGGAAATGATGGAGTCCTGCTAAAGTATCTTGGTTAAATAAACGGTACGCAAATTATTAATAACGCTTGAATTTTAGTTTTATTCAGTCGAGACTATGTTGTTGACATGATGTTGGATCAGTAGATATGGCAAAATGGGTAGGTACGATTACAAGATTACAAAAACGACATTTTCGTAAACGTGCCTATATTTTTTTTAAAAAGATTTTGTGCATCTTAAGCACAAGTCATTGATTTTCAACCCGTTTGACTTGGTTTGACCTGTTTGAGATAACATATACTCATTTAGGGTTGAAATTGTTCCTTCTGGATATGATGGTGAGAATGGGCCAACATGTTAACAGAAAACTTCATTATGCAACCCTTATGCAGGTTCTCAAAACTCATAATTTTGTAAATGCGAGAAAAGTATCATACATATATGGGTACAACACAGAAGGTAAGTGCATTTGTATTGAATTTATGATGTATTTAGTAAGCAACCTAACTCGTGATAGTTTGGGAAACCATTGTAAATGAATTCAAGAACGACACAACATAATCATTCTTCTTTTGGTGTGGTGGTTAAACTTTTTTTGTTAAACCAAATGTCAAGGATCATTGGTGTGGTGATTTGAGCTACATGTTAGATTGTTTGATTTCGACTTCTAATGATCGCTCGAGGAGTGAAATTGTCTGAAAACTGGTAGTCTTACAAATCAAGTAAAAGACATTACAAGTGGTGTGTGTTTTGATTGAACTTATGATCACTTAGAAATTAAGATATTTTTAATAGATTTGATGAACACGTTTTGATAAACTTAATCAATATTCCTATATTTTTTAATGGTGTTTGGTCCATCACAATCACCCAAGTTTGAGCCCGACTGTTAGGGATTTCAACTAACTTGAACCCGAGACTACCACGGGGGGATACCCGTAGGAAAACCACCGTTTGTGAATCGAGTGAGTCGTTTTAATATTCTTGCAAACATTTATGTTAGTGTTTGTGAGAGTGTGATCTTCGCCTTGTTAGAGAGAAGCGGTTAGTTAAATCTACCAAAGTATAATAAGAAAGAATTATTCGTAATCTCTTTTATGTTGGAGAAACTTGTAAACAGAAATATGTACGAGATTTAAAAAACTGAGTTCACGGGTTCGAGCCGTGAAAACCGACTCTTGCACAAAGTGTTTGGGTGAGATTGTTGGTTGTGTATATCACATCGCGAAGTGATCCAGCCTCTCCCCGAACTCTGTGCAAATGCAGGGCTATGCTTAGCACCGGGTATGTTCTTTTGTATGAGAAATTTTTTTGGCAGAAGGATGCAGAGAACATTAACAGTCATCTAAACCCCTACATAATTTTTTATAATGATATTCTTTTTACCTTAACTTTTTTATTTATTGTTTAAGTATAGAGTTTTCTTAATTTATTAGTATCTTGCTAACAAACAAAATGAAGCGAAAAAAGATTATGAATATAAAAAATAATACATTCAACCATCCGAGTTCTTATAATTTTTTAAAAAATTCCAATGTGAGTGGTTTCTTTTCAAAAGTTTTGTATAACTAAATTCTTTTGCGACATGTAAAATATTAAAATTACAAAACTATTATTGTAGATGTTCATGGGAGCCGTCTTGATAAGATTTGTAAATGACTAAGGCTACAAAGACATCTTTTTATTCATTAAACAGGGTCAATAATTAAATTAACCCCCAACACAAAAGTCTTGCCCAGAAAGAACCATCTGCATGGACATTTTTAAATAAAAAAATACCTAATAATCATCGACGTTGAGCATTTTGAAATGCTTGGAGAATTTAAAAGATACCGGATTACTTAAAAAATAGAATAAGTTGAAGTCGTCATACCTACCAATACCATCACAAGTTTGCAGAGGAATATAAGAACTATTTATTATATTAAATTTGTAAATTAAATGAACCCAAGTCTCACCCTCTCTTTCTCAACAAAAATATATAATATAGTATTCCTTACATTAGTCAAACATATATAATAATATTAAAATCTTAGTCAAACCTAGATTTTCTGTCTGGGCAATCATAAGGGTAACACAACGTGAGGAGCTCTAACATGAATTCTGTATTATCAACGTGAACACTACCACCTTTCTTACATTCCTTGTCATCTTCATCTTCATATACATATATATATATATATATATAAGTTGTCTATATATATGATCACACATCATATCTTCATCATCGTCATCCTCATCCACCTAAATCATCACCGATGGTAAACTGTAGACGGATTTTCTTAACATTCATCTTGGTGTTAACCATCATCGATGCGTCATCAGGGTTCGATTATATGCAAGCAGTTGACAAAAGCATATTGTTTTTCGAGGCACAAAGGTCAGGTAAGTTACCGTGGAACCAACGGGTGAAATGGCGTGGTGATTCTGGGCTCTATGATGGTTACCAACAAAAGGTAATTAAGTATCTTGTTACACTTTCCGGGGTTGTACTTTGTGCTATTTGGGTTGTACAATGATGGTAGTTATGGTAAAATATAGGTGAACTTGGTTGGAGGATACTATGATGCTGGTGACCATGTGAAATTTGGACTACCAATGGCATATAGCGTCACGATGATGTCATGGGGAGCCATTGAGTATGGTAGAAGCATGATGGATCTTAACCAAATGGGCCATGTTTTGAATGCTATCAAATGGGGCACTGATTACTTCATCAAAGCCCATTCACAGCCCAATGTTCTTTGGGGACAGGTAGCAGAATTAAGACAATATAGTTAAAAAATTATAAGTTTGGTAACCTAAATTTTTATAAAAAAATTGTGGTGTAGGTAGGTGACGGGGACTCCGATCACTACTGTTGGGAACGCGCTGAAGACATGAGTACACCACGAACCGCGTATAAGTTGGATACTGAACACCCGGGTTCAGACCTTGCGGGTGAAACCGCTGCTGCTATGGCTGCAGCGGCTATTGCATTTAGACCTTATAATTCTTCTTACTCGGAATTGTTATTAGTTCATGCAAAACAGGTCGGTAACAAATGTTTAAATCGATTCAGAGTTTTTAATGACTCATTTTGGTGTAAATTTAATGTTTTATTCTTTTTCATAAAAAGTAGCTTTTTTGGTTTGCTGATCGATTTAGAGGATTGTTCACGAACTCAATCCCGTCTGCAAAGGAGTTTTACACATCATCGGGTTACTCGGTAAGTTGACTTATTTCCATTTACATGTACTAGATATTGTACGACAGAAGGGTTGAGTAACGGGTCAAATGGGTTGAGTCGGGTTAAGTTGACCCACGTCTAATTAACGGATTTGTTTGGGTTTAAAGGATGAACTGTTGTGGGCGGCTACATGGTTGTACAAAGCAACCAAAGACAGGTCATACTTGAAATATGTGGCGGATAATGCCGCCTCAATGGGCGGCACTGGTTGGGCGGTGAAGGAATTTTCATGGGATAACAAATACGCGGGTGTCCAGATTCTTCTATCTAAAGTGTTAATAGACGGAGACGGTGGTTCATACACCGCCACATTAAAGCAATATCAAGCTAAAGCCGACTACTTCGCGTGTGCTTGCCACCAAAAGAATGATGGCTACAATGCGCCTTTGACTCCTGGTTCGTTGACTATCGAAAATACGTTCTTTGACCTCAAAAAGTCAAAATGGTAACTAACTTAATCTGATACAGGAGGCTTACTGTATTTACATGAGTGGAACAACATGCAATACGCAGCATCGGCTGCATTCTTACTCGCGGTCTACTCAGACTACCTTTCAACAGCTAAATCGGTCCTGAAATGCCCTGATGCTTACGTTCAACCTCATGAACTACTTATGTTTGCTAAATCACAGGCATGTATTGTTATAATAATAATAATAATATGGGGTGTTAAACAATCAACTAATCACTAATGTGGGTTGTTAATGTGTTATGCAGGCTGATTATATCTTAGGAAAAAACCCGAAGTCAATGAGTTACATGGTCGGGTACAGTCAAACCTACCCAATTCACGTGCACCACAGGGGTGCATCAATTGCATCGAAATTTGTACTCAATTCAGTGGTGGGTTGTGTTCAAGGGTTTGATTCATGGTACCGCCGCCCGCAGGCTAACCCAAACATTATCCATGGTGGGCTTGTTGGTGGGCCTGATAAAAATGATAACTTTGATGATGATCGGTCCAATTATGAACAAACCGAACCTACATTGTCGGGAACCGCGCCTCTTGTTGGGCTCTTTTCTAAGTTATATAGCATGAGTTCGAACCATGCAGCGGGACCTACCCCAAGCAAGGGCCCACACAGTTCATGTGAGTAAATCACATAATTAGTGAAAATAGTCAAAATAAAAATCTAATTAATCCTAATCATATGTATTATTATGATTTCTGATTCAAATGTGGAATGTGTAACTTTTGCAGATTCAAACCCTAAGGCGGCGCCAAAACCACATGAAGAAGCTGGTGAGTTTTGAAAAAAGTTTTGGTATATTTTGTTTCATATATAAAATTTTATAGAATTTGAATGAAGACTTACTTGAGTGGTTGCGTTTTTTAGAAAGCGCGCCGGTGGAATTCTTTCACACGATAACAGATTCATGGAAAGTTGGGAGGATTGCATACTATAGGCACAAGGTGACGATCAAGAACAAGTCAGCAAAGCCAATCACAGATTTGAAGTTAGAAATTGAAAACTTATCAGGGGCAATATGGGGATTATCTCCAACTCAAAATAAAAACATATATGAACTTCCACAATGGATTAAAGTGATCAAACCTGGTTCAGAGTGCAGTTTTGTGTATGTTCAAGGTGGACCACAAGCAAAGATCTTGATTCAATCCTACCATTGATCATCATCAGTTCATCAAACCATGGTCAAATACATGGTCAACTCCTTTTTTTAGTTTTTTACTTCCTTCGTGCAAGATAACTGTAACTTACCAAGGAAGTCTTCTTTTTTCAGATTTAGCTTTAAAAAATGTATCTAATATGACTAAATGAAAAACAATTCATATTCCGAAAGATATATAATTATATATCCAGATTAGCATCAACCAATAGAACTTTTTATTAAAAAGCTACTGATAAATACACCATATCCAGTCGAAATTGACAAGTTAAAAATACATAACAGTTTTGCAACATTTTTAAATAAAATTATGCAAACTTCTTTCTTGCGGCTTTGGGAATTTTGCTTAAAACACTAGCATCCAGCTTACTATAGTTGTTCTGAAGCTTTCCTAATACATTGTATACCGTGTTGTCAATTTGATCATCATATTTCTCGTACACAACAGGCAATGTGTGAGCCGCCACAAAACCTTATCATAAATTTATTAAAAAAAAATCATGACAATTTTATAATGTAAAAGAATATATATGGTGCAAATAAACTGAAAAGTGTACTGTGAAATTGTTACCTATATAAAGTACAGTAAAGAAGTTACACCAGGTTCCAATAATTGCAGCAGTTAGCAAGCTCCCAATAACCTAAACAAAATCAAAAATAAATTAAAGACTTATAATACATGTATTCTCATTTAAATAACAAATCCCGCTTAAATGTGACATACTATTGCAAGTTGCTTAATATCTCCACCAGAACCAACATTCTGAAGGAAATTTAAAGCACGATTCACTTCACCACCTACGGTTCTCGCAATGTTCACAAGTATTTCATCTGGCAAACCAAGTCTAGGTGGCTCCCTGTTAACAAGTCATAACAGATATAAGAAACAATAAGGGAAATGTATTCATTAATAATTTATATATTTTAAAACATGTTTCATAGTTTATACAAGAAAATACATCAAAAGAATTACCCATTCAAGAGGCGTGACCAAATAAACTGGCCAATGATGCAAACAACAAGACCAAAGCAGACAAGAGGGATAAAATTGTAATCAAGCCATTCAAAAAGCACCCAAACTGCAGTTGCACCACATAAGACACTTGCTGATATCTTTTTGTTCCTCCATAAGAGTACATCAGCAGCTAGAAAATACACAAAAAAAAAAAAAATCTTGTTATCATTGTTAGTTCATTTATAATGAAAGATCAGATGAATATTACATTTTCCACCGCCTAAAAGATAATGAACAGGCTTCTGTCTCCCAAAGAGCTTGTTGAATTGTGAAGACATAGTGTGTGATTTCTCCTCCTCAAAATATGAACCAGAGTTTTGCTTTGGATGCTTATCAGAAAGTGAATCCATAATGTTGTTGATTAGGTTTTCAGCTGTTATACCTTCAGGCATGGCTCCTGTTGAACGAAAGATAAGTAATGTCACATGTATGCATTTGTGTGTAGGTTTTACAATAAAAAAACTTGTTAGCATTCATGATTATAATAGATTAATACTACTATCATAACTAGATTTTTTAAGTTGTTGAATAACATGTTAGTGTTTCTAAATTGGCCGAGATATGCATTCTATTGTTTTAAAAAAAGTGTTACACGGCTAATTTTAGGACTTTAAGGTTGACTTTTAAGTCAAAATTAGGTTATAAAATCCGACTCCCCAAACGAAAAGTAAACAATCTTTATACACTTTATTAAAGTAGTAGCAAAATAAGCTTAAACACTATTAATATTGACTGACTTTAAACAAAGTACTTGTCAAAGTAAAATCAAACTAAACTCAAACATTTTATTACTGAAGAACTAACAACCAATATATAACAACGCAGAAGTAACCCTTGCAAAATCAAACACTACCATGACTACTTAACCTAAACGATCTAATTCAACTTGAATTTCAAATTTTTTTTAAAAAAAAAATCGACCAAAATTCGTACGAGTTAGCAGTCCTTTTCGGTGACAATATCCACATCTGGACCATGAAATTATAACTAAATCTTCTCGGTGTAAAAAAGGGAGCAATAGAGAGTAAGACTGACGAACAAAAAACTAAATTGAACGAACAATCATACTGAACACAAGTTCTACTAAAAAAAAAACTCTAAGAAACTGATTCATTTAGTACTCTGAACATATAAAGAAAGCGAGAGAAAGCATGTTAGTGTGTGTGTGTGTGTGTGTGTGTGAGAGAGAGAGAGAGATGTACCAAATTTTGGTTTATCGTCGATGAGAGAGAGACTGTGGGTGCTTCAAAAATCAATTGGGACGAAGCAAAGAAGATATGGAACGATTTGAAAGATGGATTGCGGGCCGGGGCCCCGGGGTAGTTGGAGTCTTCTGTTAAACGATAGCGTTTAAGGCATACAATTAATGACCCGTGTGCAAGTGGGGTGCATGTTACACCAATCACAGTCAGCACTCACCACCACGTTAAACGTTTTTTTATTCTACTTTGTAAAGTAAAACATTTTTTAGTTTGCATGTTTAAAAGCAGATTCTGTAACTTCTGTAGTTCTGTTTGATACCATTGCAGCATTGCTATGTCCATATTTTTCGGAGTTAATATTTTTCTTTTTTTGTTTATGGTTAATCGTTATATGTAACACCATTCTTTAACAACAATTGAGTTGGTTAATGGAAATTGTCTTAAAAAAATGAAATAAATTATATTAGTCATAAATTATCTGAAATAAATTGTATTAGTCTACAAACATAGTAGAGACAACTCATGGTCAAAACCATGTTTTTTTTAACAGTATAACCACTTGCGTCAACCACCACATAAGTGCCCTTGTGTCAAATCTCACTAGGTGATGCTTTTGGTGGTCATAGAAAGGCGATGATCGGGGAATTACATTCAAGATTGAGAATAAAACGATTTGGGACAGAGATGGTTGTTCGAACCACATCCCCTGATTCGGCTTTAGAATCGTAAGTCGGTTGCCTCCTTCAGCGTACTAGGGAGAGGGCTGTCGCAGGCCGGTTAGCGAATCTGGAAAACCCGTTTTTTAACAACTTGCGTAAGTTCATTATAACCAACTCTTGCGCGATCAATTCTCGAGGCACGTTAGCCATTACTCAACTCCATCTCTTTTGATGTTTTACTTAAAAAGCATCAATTAATCTAAACAAATAATCATGTAGAGAGGGTCCTGCCACAAACCCAAATCAATCAAATATGATAGTATGAAGATAATTATGTTGAACAATGAACATGGTCAAATACCAAGTTATAAAGCACCAATTCAAACACAATATTTATATTATATCCTCGATCAAAATCATGAATCAAGTTGTCACCATTCGAAGATCATATTGCCTCAGTTCAACCGTGGGAAGCAGGTTTATGCCATCCGAGAACCAAACACCTTTCAACCCATTTTATGTAAGTTCTTGTCATCCAAGAATCATACACTTCAAAATTAACCTTAGTTTGTATATTTACAAGAACATAGGCCTATTTAATCCACTTATCTACTCTAATGCATATTTACATTCAAATTACATAACCTGAGTAATTTAAAAGCATTTACCATAACAAGACAATCTAGGTGTATACCAACTTCTGAAACTTACATGAACTCACACTAGCAAGTTATGTTCCAAACCTCCAATCAGATCAACAAGTCCCAAGGTGATCAAAAAATTGAAGTTTGAAAAATCAAATGGTGTTTTCATTCGGTTGTACAAGTTGAAGCTCAGTTCAATTTATTTTTCTGATGTTGGAAAATCAGCACTAAAACAAATCCTCAAGAGTTGTATTATGTTTAAATATGTGAAAGTGTGAAAAAAACTTATGCTCTAAATAAATATCAAAAAGCTTTTATCTTACTAAGTGACAAAAGCATAATAATAATTGCGTTTGGGAATTTACTTGATAGCCATTGTTGACTATCCAGGAAGGATCATGAACTCATCACGTATAGTTATTTATAAAGTCGGTTTTAAAAAGCACACATAACTTGCCAAAACTACTTTAAATAGCACATATAACTTGCAAACTATTACATAATAACGAGTTCAAAAATTAGATCCAAAACTACAAATCCCAAAATCTCATCATTTAACCATTATCCTTTAACAAAATATAAAAACTTAAGAAAAAAACCAAACACATAATCTTATCAGAACCGGTATCAAAACCCAACTTGAGTCTAATCGTCACCAAACGTTGTCTTCTTTCCTGAAAAAGAACACACTTTTTGTAAGAATCTTGATTTTTTTAGATCATGAATTTACTACTAAAATTCAAAATGGAAACTACGCGCATATACCTGTACCAGGTGTGGCCATGCTTGGCCTGCCAGATCCACGTCCTCTGCCACCACCACCATTACGTCCTCTGCCACCATCTCTACCGCCACGACCTCCGCTAAACCTGCCACCACGTCCACTATCTCTGCCACCAAACCTTCCTCTTCCACCACTACTCCTACCACCATCAAAACTGCCACGACCACGTCCACCACCACCAGACCCTCCATCGCCTCTTGGCTTGGCTTCCTCTACGGTAATAGTGCCTCCATTAACATCGGTTCCACTTAGTTCAATTGCTTTATTCAAAGCTTTGCTGTCAGTAAAATCTATGAAAGCAACCCTGAGAATAAAAAAATAAAAAACAAATTAAATAAAAAGGTTTTTAAAATCTGTACATCTTATACTTTGCAAATATATATAAAATTAAACCTACCCTTTAGGAATGCCAGTTTCATAATCTTTAGGAATACCCATCCGTGAAATCTCACCACATTGCCCAAAGTGTTCCTCAAGAAAACCTCTTGTCTAAACCAGAAACAAAAAAGTTGAAATTTTAAACACACAAAGTTGAATGAAAACATAGAAATGTCATCTTGTAGAAAAAAAATACCTTGTCAAAATCTTCATCGTAACCGTATCCTCTAACAAATGCAGTTACTGTTTGACCCTGTCCACCCCTTTGGTAAGAGCTATCATTGCTACACCAAAAAAATAATAATAATAATTGTAAATCAGATGTTTAACTTCCTAAAAATTGTTAACTTGTTAGCAAAAGACTAGAAATGTACCCGCTTTTAGGTGTGTATGCACCTCTTTCCCTTGCTAAATCAAGTTTCACATCGCGGTCAAGTAAATATTCACCGTTAAGTTTAAGGGCCTGTAAACAGAATGAAGATCAGTTGTGGTAAAACACAAGATATATGAAAGAAATGAGAAAACCAATAAAGGAAATTAAATAAACCTTTTGGGCAGCTTCAGCGGTGGCAAATTCAACATGACCATAACCTGCAAATCGGTCTTCTCTTATGGCAAAACGAATATCGACAACTTCACCGCAGTCTTTGAAGAAATCAATTCTGCAGGGTAACTGGTTGTTAGAAATGATCATATATGACGCAGTTGAGGTACCTTTTTAATATAATTGAAAAGAATGCACATACACATCTTTTTCTTCAATAGAAAAACTTAAATTGCCCATAAACAATGTTTTGGATCCTGAAGCTTGTGGGGTAGCTGGAGTTTGAGGCTGCCAGAATTAACAGTTGTAAGTCGGATAATCACCAAATTCAATCAAAATTGAAAAAAAAAATTATCAGAAAAGTCCACTAACCGCTTTTTTTGCTGATGAAGCATCTACCATTTCTACATCAGTATCCTGCATAAAATCAAAATAGAAACAAAAGCCCTATGAATTAAAAAACACATCTCAATACAATTTAAAAGAACAACAAAATAACAAAAAGTCAATACCTTTTTCTTTGCGGTTTTAGGTTCTTCCTCTTCTTCAGAACTTTCTTCTTCATCAGATTCATCATCAGAGCTGCTGCTAGCTTTTTTGGCAGCCGCCTGTGAAAATTTAAAAAATCCAATAAAGATATTACAAAAGTAAAAAAATATGGTCCATCTTTTATAACTTTTTTTGTGAAATCTGAAAAATCAACCTACCTTTTTTACAGCTTGTGGTTTTGCTGGCTCTTCTTCATCAGAGCTTTCTTCAGAATCACTGCTTTCCTCAACTTTAGCAGTTGGCTGAAAAACATTAACAATTCCATCATTAAACAGTAAACATAGCTTAAATCAAATAAAAAGAGATTCTAAAGTAAATAGTCAGCATAAAGTATATTAAAACAAAAAAACCTTTTTCACAGCTTGTGGCTTTGCCGGCTCTTCATCAGAACTCTCTTCAGAATCACTGCTTTCCTCTTCAACCTTTGCTGCTGGTTTTGCAGCAGGTTTAGTCTCAGATGCCTGCAAATAAATCACCATTTATGAATATATAAGATAAAACACAAATTATATCAAGCATTTAATAATCCCTTGTTAAGGGAAAGAGTTAAGTTTCTACAACATTTACCTTAATTTTTTTCTTTTGAGGCTCTTCATCATCAGATGAACTTTCTTCTTCAGAACTTTCAGACTCTTCCTTCTGTAAACCAAAAGAACATAAATAATTAAAAGATTATTACCAAATGAGCACAAATTATAAACAAAATGGAAATTAAAAACTCACCTTGGTTACAGCAGCTGCAACGGGTTTCTTGGGTGGAGGAACTTTAACCTGTACAGAAAAAACTCAGTCACAATAGTCGAAAATGTTTGAATGCAGATACATGTATTAATTAAACAAAACATATCAACATACATCTTCATCAGAATCACTTTCTTCAGAGCTACTGTCATCAGAACTCTCTACTTTCTTTGCAGGTGCAGCAACTGACCCGTTTTTAGCAGCAGCAGGTGCAGGTTTCTTTGCAGGCTCATCCTAAATATTTACATTTATTAGAAAAATGAAAAGTGTATTAAATTTGGGTTAATGATTGAATAAGAAACAAAGTTAAGTTACTTCATCTGAGCTGTCACTGTCATCTGAGTCATCACTTGATTCATCTTTCTTTTTAGCTGCAGCAGCACCATTCTTGGTCACAGCAACTGGCTTCTTTGGTTCCTCCTAAACAAACACGAACATAATAAGAATATAATAAACAGACTGATTAATGGCATGTAGAAAATACTACAAACATATAGTGCAACAAACTTCTATTAATGTAATCTTTAATAAAAACAATTATCACAAATATGTGAATAACTTAAACCAACAGTCAAATGATCATTACTTACTTCATCAGATGAAGAATCAGATTCATCACTGCTGCTTGGTTCCTTGACAGCCTTTTTAACAACAGGGGCTGCTTTCTTAGGTGCCACCTTAACCATGATTTAAGAAAAATATATTAAACAAATATTAAAAAATAGCTCAACCCCATGACCAAACATGATGGTATTGGTTTAATAACGATAACTAAATGTTTCATGAAGGTGATTAACAGCTTTTAACATGCAAAATATGTACAAGGTTTCACATGTAACAAGATTATACCTTTTTTGGTTCATCTTCAGATTCTGAACTACTTTCTTCAGAAGAACTGCTCTCTTGTTTCTTGACAGGTTCGTTTTGGGTCTTTGCCACAACAGCCTTGGGAGCTACCTTAACCTTGTTTTTTAACATTTTAGAAATAAGGATAAAATATAAGTAATAAATAAACATATTCAAAACTAACTAACAAAAATGCTCAAAATTTTGTAGCCAAATGATTTTTTAAGCAAGTAGATAAGTATTACTTAAAAATACAGTTGCAGACTAAATAAACAACTGTTATGGTTTTGGTTTGGTAAAATAAATCATAAAGTTATCAGATTTTATCATGTATATTGTAGATTACCAACATAGTTATGAATTTAGCAAAGTTTATACCTTTTCATCCTCAGATTCTGATGAACTATCTTCAGAAGAACTACTTTCTTGTTTCTTAACGGTCTTCTTTGAGGTCTTTGTCTCCACTTTCTTCTTCTCAACAGCCTGTGCAACTCCGCCGTTGACAATTTTCTGCTTCTTACTGCTCACTACTTCTTTCTCAATAATCTCCTCGGCGTCTCTCTTGCCTGAATTCAGGCAGAAATTCAATTAAAAATCGCAAAAACAACCATTTTTGCAGCCAATAGTAATCTGATCTTTAAAAAATCTACACCTAACATCGAAATCAACATGTGTATACAGGAGCTGTGACGCAGATACAATTCATACGAACAAAATTATAGAACATATCAATATAAGATACATCCAAAAACACGTACAAAAAACTTAGACATAGAGAGTTTAACACTACAATACGAAACATTCGAAACGAAGAACTGAAGCTACCTTTCTTCGCTGATTTGGTAGGCTGAGCTACAACTGCAGGAGCTGAATCAACCTGAAACCAAACCGAAACAAACACCATCAGAATCACACACACGCGAATGGAAATAGCAAATTCAAAACGGAAAACAACGGTACCTTAGAGGCAGACTTCTTGCTTGATTTAGGCATTTTGAAAAATCGAACAAGGATGTGATCAAGCTAGGTATTTTGAAATAAGAAGACAGGCTTCGATGCGGCGAAGAGCAGCTTGAAAAACCCTAAACGAGAATTAGGGTTTTACAAAAGTAGGCTGATGGACTGGGGACTTTACTACATATATAGTGAAGGCGAGGTCTTGATATACGTAGATATTTTGCTATGGTCTAACGGCGTTAGTTTTAGGTTTTCGTTTTGTTTAGCGTGCGGGGCCTTTCTGTCAGTGCGACGTGACGGCATATTTTTTTTAATCGCAAATTATGTGTTTTACAGGGACAAACAGAAAATTCGTTTATTTAAAAAAATTATACTTAAAAATATTTATAATTATATTTTCCGTAACGCTAAACCGTCATCCTTAGCACGTGTATTTTATTCAGCATGACACATCAGTTTTCCACTCATCATTTCCACAAACATATTTTACCCTCAATATATATCATTCCCACATACATTCTATTTATTTTCACATGCATCACCATTTTATCTTTTTTACTAAATATCCTATTTTTAACTAAATAATATATTAAATAAATACAACTCAAGTGTAAACAATTAAACAAAAATAATTAGTTAAATAAAAATAAATAACCAAATTGCATTACAATAAAAATAAAATCACATAACTTAAAACTAAAACTAAAAACAAAAATCACAAAACATAATTCTATATACAATAACACACTCAAAGTTACGTTGTAAATGTTCGATTTTTCTTAATGTACCAAAGGTGTTCAACCAAATCGTTGTGTAGTGCTTGGTGAGCTTATTGATCACGTAAGCTTTTAAACCTCTCCATGTGTGTTTGAAATTGTGGTGGTGCTCCATTATTATAACTTGGTTGTTCACGTTTGTCATCGTCATGCGACCAATTAGCTATGGAACGACATTCGTCCTCTACAATCATAATATGAAGTATGATAGATGCATGCATTGTATCACACAATATTTGTATGGAAGAAGATCTTGACGGGCCTCGTAATATTCCCCACCTAGCTTGGAGGACACCGAATGCCCTCTCTGCGTCCTTTCTACACGACTCGTGTTGTTTTTTTGTAGTAATTCATTTTTGCATTATTTGGTGGTGGAAAAACAATACTCTTCACTAGTGTTGCCCATTATGGATAAATGTCATATGCAATATAATACCTTTTTGTGTACTCATTCTTGTTCATTGCAAAGTTGCATTATGATGCGTTGCCCTCTAATATTCTGTTAAACACTATGACTGATTGAGGACATTGATATCATTGTTTGAACTTTCCACTTCAAATAATGCGTGCCAAATCCAGAGGTCATGTGATGCAACTGCTTATAGCATAATCGTTGGATGCCCATGATCACCATGAGTATATTGACCCTTTCATGCAATTGGACAGTTCCTCCATGCCCAATGCATACAATCAATGCTTCCAAGCATTCCAACAAATCCATGCACATTTGAATGTTCCGCTAACACCCCATGAATGTCATTTTGGGTTGGCTTTCTGAGATATTCAGTTGCATAAACTTCAACCATAGACCTGCAAAATTGTGCATACATTCGAAGGCAGTACTTTCACCAATGCGTATGTATTCATCACATTGGTCAGCTAAAGTGCTATATGCCAACTGACGAATGGCACTCGTACATTTTTTACTTGGTGAAAGACCATTTCGACACACAACATCATATCTTTGTGTAAAATATTTATAATGTTCACATTTACCTTGATAAATTTCTTCAATGATGCGATTAAAAAGGTGTATGCTCATCCTGAATCGTCTTCTAAAGAAACTTTCATCGTATACTGGAATTGGAGTAAAGTAATCACTCCACAAACGTAGGTTTCCATCTTTCTAACCTCTATTTTATTTCTTTACGTTTCTTTTTTGGTTTACGCGAGCTTGACGCTTCTTCTTCACAATCAAGCTCAAAGAACTAAATTGCAAGATCTTCCACATCATTGGCAATCAATGTTTGAAACTGTTGTATCAACATGGTCAGAATATTTATCGGCAATGCTCATCATCGTAGCTCATCTTAAATTATATGAAATGTGAGTATGAGTATATAACGAATGATATGTGTGAAGAGATTTATCAGTGTGAAAATGAATGCCTGTACGATCTGAACGATTGTGAGCGTGATGTCTGAATGATTACACGGTCTGATTAAAGTGCGGAATCCGTTAATCGGATAAAATTTGAGAGTTTTGGATCAAGAACAAGAAGTAAATAACAGTCAGAGCTTTTCCAATTGAATCATATCAAACCATTGTCAAAGATTAACATTCCAAACTAAAAAATGGTTATTTATACTACTTCTTTGTCATAAACAGCCATTCCATGCGACAGAGAACCTCCATCGCATGAAACCATATGACATATGTGACAGAAACCTTTTGTCTCATAAGATCATGTGACAGAACTCTTTGTCACATAACCTATGCGACAGAAACACCAAGTAATCGATATTTACCAAAACAACCCTAAACTATTACAAAATGTTTATTACTAGCATAGGTACTTTTACATGTATACCACATGTAGTGGTATTTATAGGTTGTGACACCCCGCCTCCCGGCCCCCGGTCCCCGACCTCCGGCCCAAGAAAATGGATCGTCACTAAACAATAATCATGCCAGGATCGAGCCACCAGGTTTACAAGACAATTGAACCAAAACATACTTTTCATTTCATTACAATAATGTTTTACAACGGAAGCAAATATTTACAATAACAT
>WOUH02000036.1:2514258-2530787 GCA_009936405.2 Stevia rebaudiana
ATTAATAGTTAACCATTGAGCTGTGAACAATCATTGAGGTCACGACCGGTGTTTCCGCCGCCGGTCAGGGTGTGACACATAATATTTAAAATAGATTTTTATAAATAATATAAGATTTACATTAGATTTTTTAAATTATATAAGATTTAAATTTCCATTTATAAATTCTATAATAAGTTAAACTTATAAGATTTAAATTTTCATCTTGTCTTTTATTTATTTGAACTTTACTTAATAAATGGGGTCAGTCAAAAAAATTTTATGGGTTCAAAATTTGTTCTCCTTATAGGTGGATCCGCCCCTGAGCGTAAACACTACCAACCCATACTCCCTTCACGGGGCACCATTGATATTCCATCCCTAAAAGTTGGCACATACTGAGCGACAGAAATAAACCCAAACCCAACCCGAACCGTAACCGAAATCCGAAAATCCAAACCCAAATGGGTTTAAAAATTCTAAAACCCGAAGTTTGGGTTTGGGTTTAGCCAAAACTTGACCAAACCGGACCCATGCACACCCCTACTTAACACATTAGGGTTTTGGTTAATGCACCCATATCCATATTTGTATTTACGTGCAATAGTATTGCCCAGAAAATGAGTTATTCGGGGAACTTTGTATTCCGACAACCAAGGCAAGAACATCTCCCACAACATAAGGATTGCCGGGCCACCACTTATGAATTTGTGACGTTTTTCGTTTTTTATATAAAATTTAGAATGTTTTTAAACATTTATAGTTACAGGTGCAACCAACGGACTGGATGTAACAATGTAACATAAGGGTTAGTAACATTATTGTTTTGAACGTTTATGCACTTATAACAGTATTGTTTTGAACGTTTATGCACTTATAACAGTATTGTCGTTAATGTCACTGCCACACATGAAACAAAGTTTACGCCATCATCCACCGCCATAGCACGCGCGGGTAAAGAAACTAGTTATTTACTGTCAAGATTTTGTAGAAAATAAAAAGTAAAGCCAAAAACCTATTTTTTCAAACATCACAAAATTGACCTTCGCGAAGTCGCACTCGAGCCATATCCGAACACTTCGCCCGTCACCCTTTACCTTTGCCGTTCGGATTCGGAACAACGTAGAATCAATGTCTCCTTCCTAATTAGGTTAAACAAATCAATTTCACCCTCTGTTTTGAAGGCACGCAGATCCATTAACCCCTTGCCTGCACCCCCAATCTGCCTGTTTCAAAACCAATACAGTTTTGTATCTAGTTGGGCTTGTTAAAGTTCTTTCTATGCATAGATTAATGGATTAAAGGTTTGTTTTCCCTCCATTCTTGTGCGAATTTGATGGACTTGTTAATGATTTCAAGAAAGATTTGCCTTTTTTATTTCGAAGTTTTGATCTGTGAACATTGCAACAGACAAACTTGACATGAGTGTTTTTGGGTGTCTTGTTTGATAATGTGCTATTATACATTAACTGAAAAAAACAAAGAAATGTTATTTGAAATCAAAAGAATAGATGTTAGGTTTTGAAGTAATAAATGATCTCAATTGTCCTGCAAAAGTCATATTGAGGTGTCCATATATGAGTTTTGTTGCTTGATGGGTGCATTTGTTAAGTTCACTCTTATTGGTTCTGATCACACATGCTTTCACTACTGACCATAATGTTGCATGTTTTTTTGACTACAAGAGGGAAATATTGCATATTTTTTTTACTCTAAGTAAACTACAAAATGGTGTAATCATGATAATTCTTAATAAGTGTAGTGCACTAGTGCCTACTGATTATAGTATTAGGTGTTGTTTAGATTTGTGTTTTTGAACTGACTACGTGTTTAGTGTAACTTCAATTCACAGGAATCAGCTTTTAATCTTTAGATAAACAGATTCTACCTAATTAGTTTCACACTAGCTGCTATTAACTGATTATCAAAGAGTAAACTTTATATACTATTTAACATTTCTTTCATAATTTTGTCCTTAGTTTTAGTTTTTGATTGAAACATAATGCATAACTTTGGATATCTGATAACTAATTTTCCATCACCCTGTCTGCAGGAAGTTACTTCTGATGTATCTTGACATAACTTGCAAACCAATCCTTTATAATTTATCCTTTGTATATCATATCATGTATACTATATTAACTTCTAATTTTTTTAATAATTTTTGCATCACGATTTAGGAATTGCCACCTGTCGGATCTATAAAAAGTGTGAGACACTATAATGAACTCAATGAGACTAAAGTGCAAGAATAAAAGATGGGATCTCATGTTTCAACCATACAAGTATTTAATTGGGATAAATTATCCCGAGAAATCTTGTTATCGATCTTTAACCCGTTACACATGCGAAACAAACCTGTTTTCTGGGAATAATGTTCATAGAAGATATCTATCAAATTATACAAAGTTCTCTGGCTCTAATTCAACAAAATTGTTCGCAGGATCATACACAAATTTTAATGGTTCTTTCAGATTTTATAGTTCAGAGGGTGATGGACGAAACACTAGTGAAGATAAACACGTGCCTTTAAAAGATGTGTCGGAAACTGATAAGGGTATTATCGGAAATGAAATTATAAAGGAGGATGTGAATCATCATGATGCACATGCTCGTTTAGGAGATCAAGATCAAAAGGAATGGCTTAATAACGAGAAACTGTCCATTGAAATTAAAAGAAAAGAATCACCTTTTTTAACCAAACGACAAAGATTAAAAAACGAGTTTTTAAGGAGAATTGTTCCATGGGAGAAACAAACTGTTACATGGGATACATTTCCTTACTATGTGCGGTAAGTAGTAAGCCTTTCGTGTCATTGTTTTACTTTTTGTTGTTTTTTTGGGTGCTAATTATTTTATTTTATTACAGTGAACATTCCAAGAATCTTTTAGTGGAATGTGTTGCTTCTCATTTGAAAAACAATAAGTTTACTTCCACATATGGTTCACGGTTAGATTCTTCAAGTGGGAGAATATTGCTTCAGTGTGTACCAGGTATAAACTATTAAATCCATTTACCTAAAACTGGATTAATTTTGGTTATATTTTATTTGAAACGGTTTAACTTGATATAATATGTAATGTAAAGTTTAGCTAAATTGAACGGGTCAAATAGGCTGGATGGGTTGAAAGTCACCCAAACGGGTCAAATAACTGCATTATTCAAAAAATGCAGATTATTGTTAATAGTATATCGTTTTGAAATCATATTACATACATTAGTGATTTAATTGTTTGTATAGTTTTAAAGAAATGAACATATAAATGTATGCAGGCACTGAGCTTTATAGAGAGAGATTTATTAGAGCACTTGCAAAAGATTTACAAGTTCCATTATTAATTCTTGACAGTAGCATTCTTGCTCCTTATGTAAGTTAATCCAGATTTTGTCTTTTAGCTGTTTCAAGAATCAACCAATCATTTCTATCCTCGTGGTTGATTGGTTGTCGGAGTCTTTATTTTGGTGGTTAATTGTTGCAGGATTTTGGTGAAGATAATTCAGAAGATGAATCAGATGAAGAACATGGAGAATCAGGTGAAGAAATTGCATCTGAATCAGAAATTGATGATGATGCAAGCAATGAGGAAGAATGGAATAACAATGCAGATTCAAAATCAGATGATGAAGATGCTGAAGCTCGCGCTTTTGAAGCCCTAAAGAAGCTTGTTCCTGGAAACCTTGAAGATATTGCAAAGGTATTTTCTATAGAATACTAGATATTTAAATTAAACGGGTTAAATAGAATATCAGATTAAAGGGGGTCCAATGAAAGGGTTGTAGGTCATCTTAGTCTATTTTTATTGCATACAACTTTGTAAACTTTTCTATTTAAAGTTCTAGATTGTTATTGTATTAAGACTGTTTTTGTAATAATTATTAACACATTAACTCCTTAAGTACTAGTTGATGATCCTGTGTGGTTTTCGGGCAAGCTAAATACATTTTTCTGGTTTGAATATATAAATTATTTGATTTATGAATTTATCTTAAAATTGTGCAATAAAGATAATAATACATAACATTATCTATAATACATTAATTCGACAAAACAAGGATTCATTTTAGTAATATAATAGATGTGTTTTATTTTGCAATATCATGTGTTTTAACTTAGTGGTGGTTCATTTTATTTTATTTTATTCTTCAAATAGAAAAGGTGCATATTGACGGTACGCTGTGAATCAAATTATTAACTTCAATGAAGAAAATGTTAAATTTTATTTTGTGAAAAGATTAAAAATAACACTGACATTATTCATATTTTGATAATGGGTTCATTTGAATGTATCGCGGATATCTTTTTATTGATTATTTTTTTTATAGCATATCTTTTTTATGTGCTAATTTTTAATAAAGTAACATAATATGTTTACTGTATATTTGTTATGTATTTTTTTATATTCATTTTCACTACTTTTATATCAGAACATTGCTATTGTTGGGGAGATCTCCTCTGAATCTTCAAACCAGGAGGGGGCTGAGGAAGCAAATAAGCCATTAAAGAAAGGTAGACTTTTTTAACATTTTTTTTTAAATGATTATATCTGAGTAGGTTGAAATATCTTTTTGATTAATATTGATCAGAAATTTTTCTTTTTATTGAGGTAACATGTAATTATATTATATACTTTAATTAGGGGATCGTGTCAAGTATGTTGGGCCTTCTGTCAGTGCAGAAGAACTTCACAGGTTATTGTCTTCCTGTTATTTCTCATTAGTAGTTTCCATGCCTAAATAATTTAATAATTTATTTACTGATGTTGGTTTTGTTATTTTTAAGAAATATGGTTACAGAAACAATGCTTTTATTAACCTGTTCAATAAATAATCTACTTGAATATGATCTTTTTGTATAGATTGGTTCTCTTTAATTGTGAGCATATATGTGTACTTGTGGGATCTTTATTTTAATTTCCATAAAGTTGGGAGGTTGTTCATTTCTTACTTTGTTTTCTTCCTTTAAATATGATTAAAAAAACAATATTACTAAGGTAAATTCTGAATCTTAGAGTTTAGAAACATTAGAGTTTGGTTGACTTTCATTCCACTTGACCCATTCTCCTTTAAGCAAACTCTTTTGTTTCGACCCATTTGTGATAATCACAACCATTATATGAAAACGGGTCAAAATTGCGGGTGGTATCATTGTGCATCTGTTGAAGAATCCACATGAAGAACGACTTTTGACTCACATGATTATTTACATATTCAATGCATCACAGGGTTAAACTGGGGTCGATAGCGACATCTGATGGTACAAGAAATGCATACGCCTTTATCACGCGCAGGTGGGTTGGTAAGTCATACTGATATGCATGAAAAAACAACTATTGTTGCCATGTTTTCTTTTTATTTACTTCTCATATAATTTTGTTTTATAAACATTGTCTTGCATGAATTTGAGTGTTTAGATACCGTTTGTTTTGTTCTCGTTTTTCCATAAAAGATACGCATGATTTTACTTGTGTTTAATTGTGAGTGTATTTGCTGAAAGTTATTCTTTTCAGCCTCTCTATATCCAGCATATTGAAATTTCATTATGAACTACAAATAGCTACATCTGAAATATTAACTTTCAATTTATTTATAATATATATTTTTTGGTTATTTAGACCAGTGACCATGGGTCAACGCGGGGAGATCTTTGAAATAAGTGGAGAAAGAGTTGCAGTTATTCTAGATACTGCAGAAAATAAGGCAGACGATGCAAAAGATGATGAGAATCTTGAGCAATCTGCTACACCTTCAATATACTGGTTTCATGGTAAAATTTGTAACCAATTTTTTTATAATTATTTTCTTTGATTATTATTTTGGTGCTGATGAATATCTTGTTTATTTCCAGCTAAGCATCTTGTGCGTGATTTTGATATTGAATCTGAAGACTGTTATATCGCAATGGAGGCATTATCTGAGGTTACATAAGAACTTCTATTGTTTATAATTTTATATTATTTTCAGATTAATAATTATGAAAAATCAGTAAAAAATAGAATACCTATTTCATTTATTATAATTTTTTTGTAATAATTGCAGGTCTTGCGGTCTGTGCAACCGCCTCTTATTGTGTATTTCTCAGATTCATCTTTGTGGTTTTCACGGACTGTTTCTAAATCAAACCGCAAAGACTTTGTGAATAAACTTCAAGATATGTTTGACAAGATATCAGGTCCCGTTGTTTTGATATGTGGGCAAAACAAAGTTGCTAATGCATCAAAAGAAAAAGAGAAATTTGTAAGTTTAAATTCTGAATCATTTTATGTGTTTTTTTGACTTTTCCTTTTTCTGGTTTTAGGATTCTTATGTGATACCTTTTCTTTTCTATATATTGAAACATTTTGGTAAATTGGTTCTATATTCTCGTGTCAGCAGACTATGATTCTTCCAAATCTAAGCCGTCTTGCAAAATTGGTAATTTTATGATTTTTTTTCAGAACATTTTGTGTTACCACTATTTTTTTTTCTTTTTGATAGAGGTGGCCAAAACATTTTTGGTATGGTGTGGGTGTTGGTTGACTTGAAATATTTTTTCTCATAAATAATTAGTTTATAATGAAAAATTAGTGTTTCAATTATGATTACAAAGTTTATACTGTTTAAATAATAATATAATTTTTTGAAGAAAATGATTTAGAAGGTTTTATGCATCAAAATGTAGAATTTGGATGCCTTTTGACATTTTGACCAATTTCTTTTAGGCTATTTTCTCTGTTTGACCAAGTCAACCAATTCTTATAAATGCTAAACATGGTTACACATGTTAATGACTAAGTATCTGCTAACTGCATTAAATATTTTTTTCTTGTAGCCTCAAAATTTGACGCGACTTTCGGAGGGAATAAAGCCCATAAGAAGGCCCGATGATGATGATATTTACAAGATATTTCCTAATGTTATGTGTCTACATCCTCCAAAGGTAGTTACGTAATAAATCTTTATAAAATATTCAATCGGAAGCCGTGTTTATTAAATTTGCATTTAAATTTCAGTAACATTTTTTTTTAAGGAGGAAGATCTTCTTAAAGTATTTAATAAACAAATTGATGAAGACAGAGGGGTTGTTATATCACGAAATAATATACATGAATTGTACAAGGTATGTATATCTTTAGGGCAGATGCTACTATTTTTAATTAACTTATTACTTCTTTAAAATATTGTATGTTTCAGGTTTTTGAGGAAAATGAACTAACTTGTGTCGACCTTTTGCAAGTAAATACCGATGGAGTGATACTGACAACTAAGAGTAAGATCCATTTTAAAATTTATGATACATATTTACATGTCAAAATTTATGATACACATTTACATGTATAAATTCAAGTTCTTTTTTAAAATTTGAGTTAAACTTGGCAGTTTGTTTATTTGACATAATAAATTAAGAATTAAAGTGCTAATTTTTATTTTTGATATTTGTTTTGAATATTCAGAAGCTGAGAACGTTGTTGGGTGGGCTAAAAACCATTACTTATCGACTTGTGATCTTCCTTCCGTTAAATCAGATAGATTAAATTTGCCCCGTAAAAGGTATTAATATCTTTGATTAACCACTAATCTGTTTGTTAACTGTTTAATTTCAGTTATTTTCAATCTTGTTTTGTGGATATCATTTCATCATGTGGGACTTGTGTACCAAAAAATCTGGTCACAAAATGACAAAATGAAACGATATGTGGCTAAAATAATGATTATTATTACATTTAAACTGACGAATCTTTTCGACATGAAGCCTTGAAGTTGCAATTTTAAGGCTAAAAGAGCAGGACTCAATCTCCAAGAAGTCGGCACAAAACCTAAAGGTTTGTTTATTTTTGACAGCTTATTGTGATTCATTTACTTATGAATAATCATATCGTGTTATGTTTTATAAACCGGTAAATAAAAAAGAGTCGGCGAACAGGTTGAAACGCACCCGTTTTGTATCTTTTTCTCACATTTGCTATTCTTCTGTTTATATAATAAGAGTTCTAAATTTTTTAGACACAAGTGTTTTGGGCCAACCTGACTGGCACCAAATTGCCTGTTTTGACCCGTTAGCCAACCCACTCGTTTTGTAACATTTGCCTTTTGTTTGTAACGCAAACTGTAAAAGCGTTACGCGTATAACACGTGTTACTTGTGGCAGAATCTTGCTAAAGATGAATATGAGAGCAACTTTATATCAGCAGTCGTTCCTCCCGGTGAAATCGGTATTAAATTTGATGATATTGGAGCTCTTGAAGATGTGAAAACCGCGTTACATGAATTAGCCATTCTTCCAATGAAAAGACCCGAGCTTTTCTCTCGTGGAAATCTATTGCGGGTACTTTGTTTTTTGTTCTTTTCTTGATGGGTATTTTTGTCATTTTACATCTTATAAATAACTCGTACGCCTTTTTCAGCCTTGCAAGGGAATCTTGCTTTTCGGGCCTCCTGGAACCGGTAAAACACTTCTTGCAAAAGCACTTGCAACTGAAGCAGGTGCCAATTTTATCAGTATAACTGGTTCAACACTTACATCTAAGGTATTTTGGTTCTATTTTTAAAAATATTTTTGCCAAACATGTGACTTTTTATCAAGAAATTATTTATAAAAAGAGAGTATATATGCTTGTTTCACCTTTGGGTCATTTTGTAGATGTGGCAATTTTAATTTATCTAATAAAAAAATGGGACATTTTGGATTATACTTTGCCTCTTAACGGGTCAAATGGTTAAGCTTAATTTTGTTTAGCTGATATAAAAACTGGTTGAAGTGTGAATAATCACCCAAAGGGTAATGATTCTTTCAAACTACCCATTTGTAAATTAAAAAACAGAAAAAGACGGAAGTGTTTGTGGGTCAGCTCAACCCGATAAGAAATTACCCGTCTTGACCCATTCATTTTGCCAACTCTCGTTCATATATTTTTTCGTGACCCATAAGCAGAAATAGTATTTTAATTCTTCATGTATTGTTCATTTATATAGTGGTTTGGTGATGCTGAAAAACTTACAAAGGCTCTCTTTTCATTTGCCAGCAAGTTGGCTCCTGTAATAGTGTTTGTTGATGAGGTGAGTTACTTACTTATCAAGTTAAAACATTAAGAACTCAATTTTATTTTCTTCTAATAATATCCATTATTTCAACCAATTATAGATAATATAATTTTTAACCTCTGTTTATCTCATATTAGTTAAATGTTTTCTTTATTAAAAGGTTGACAGTTTGCTTGGGGCCCGCGGGGGTGGAGGTGAGCATGAAGCTACCAGAAGAATGAGAAACGAGTTTATGGCAGCTTGGGATGGATTAAGGTCAAAAGATAGTCAAAGGATTCTCATTCTTGGTGCCACAAATCGACCGTTTGATCTTGATGATGCGGTGATTCGTCGGTTACCGCGTAGGTAAGATAATATTAATTAATGCTGCGTATATTATAATGGGAAAATCGCACGTAAAAGAAACTTGCTTTCAGTAATTTTTTATTTTATTAGTGTACTTGCTTTCAAAAGCAATAAATGTTGATTTTGAAAGTATATTCTTATATGAATGATGAATTATTTTGAACTTGAACGAAGCGTTGTAATGCTTATGATTGTTGGTTTTAGGATTTATGTGGACTTGCCAGATGCCGATAACAGGCAGAAGATATTGAAAATATTTCTTGCTAAAGAAAACATTGAACCTAATTTTGATATAAGAAGTCTTGCTAATCAAACAGAAGGATATTCGGGGAGTGATTTAAAGGTGATTGTTTTCATTTATATTTATAGTCAAATTAACTAGATGTAGCAAAATGGCTTATAACCAACGCGGTACGAGGTCAAAAGGGCCCAAATATTTCTTCTAATTTTTGACAAATAATAATATAATTTAGGCGTTAAAAATTAACTTTAGGTGATTTCTACGTGTTTTACATGTTTCTTTTCTATCGTTTTTCATTTTACCTGTTTGTTACAGGTAATACTTAGGCTAATATGACCCACTCTTAAGTAAATCGGTCAAATATGCCACCTATAAGTTTGACTTTTTTGCACATTGCGATTATATTTCTCATTTTTTTTTTCTGCAGAACCTTTGTATTGCTGCTGCATATAGACCTGTTCAAGAAATATTAGATGAAGAAAAGAAAGTAAGCATGCATCATCATTAATTATACAAATATTTTTGCATCTTATAAATGTATGCAAACGGTTATTCAGATAACACATGCTAATGTTTATATCAGTAGCATGTTTGTAACATATAATCACTGTTTTTGCAGGGAAAGAAATATGATACAACTCCATCATTAAGACCACTCAATTTAGATGATTTCATTCAATCCAAAGCCAAGGTACACTTTCTAAATCTTTCATTTGTTATATCATCAGCATATTGTTTTTATTTTTAATATAATTAAGGCATTATTAATTTGTAGGTGGGCCCGTCGGTTGCTTATGATGCTGCAAGCATGAACGAACTGAGAAAATGGAACGAGCAATATGGAGAAGGCGGAAGCAGGAGAAAGTCACCGTTCGGTTTTTAACGCGACCGATAACATCAGTTTTGTTTGGCAATTGGCAATTGTTAATTACAGAAAGATAAATATAACTAGTAACCTTAGTGGTCAATGGTAGAGTTATATTTTAGTCAAACTAATCGAAAAAATGTTAAAGACAGCAGTAGCAAGCTGATTCTGAGGTTTAATTTGATTTTGATTGATCTAAATAGGTGTAATAAAATAATTACGGTTGAAAAAAAGGGTTTAAGTAAATTAAAGTGTATTTCTTTTATTTTATTTTATTTTATGATACTGGAAATGGATAATTAAAGTGTAGCTTTAAATAGTATGACATGAATTTGTTCTTAATATTAATACATCAAAAAATATATTTGATAGTTCAAAATATTGTTATTCCCGTCAATAACATGAACAAAGGAGCTCATACGTGACTTGGAGTCGTCTAGCTAGGTTAATTGGTACGTACACGGTGAAACATTAATATCAGGAGTTGACTATAGGGACGGATGTTTCAACTTGTGATATAATTTACTCATATATGTATTATTATAACTTACACACTATTCATATCTATGTGTATATATATACTACACACACTTACATAGAAGATTTTAATCAGATAGAATCAAGTTAATATGTCAGCCGAGAGCACTCCTGAGCTCGAAAATGATAATCGAGGGACCAGAAGTGACAAAACGTTTCTAACGAAGGGAGGGAAAACAGAAGAAGATTATGATGAAACGAAGGGAAAAGTAATAGAATCAGTAGAAATGACATTTAAGGACACAATGATACCGTCGTGGAAGAGGCAGTTGACAATTAGGGCGTTTGTAGTGAGTGCGATGTTGGGTGTGATGTTTAGTTTCATAGTCATGAAACTCAGTCTCACAACGGGTATCATACCGTCACTAAACGTCGCTGCGGGTTTGTTAGGTTATTTCTTTGTCAACACTTGGACAAAGACTTTGGAGCAGTATGGGATCTTGAAGCATCCGTTTACGAGGCAGGAGAATACTGTCATCCAAACTTGTGTTGTTGCAACTTCCGGCATCGCATTTAGCGGTATATAGTTCTTTCTTTTCATCTATATGATTACTACATAAATTACATAATCAACATTTAAAATTTTATCAGTGAATCATTGCATATATATATTAAGTCAATATGTTGTGAACACTTAAAAAATAAATGTTTTACACTTTTATGACAATTATTCTTTAAGATTTAAATATATTCATAGAATTTTTTTAATATATGTTCCTTAAATTTAGTTGATAATTATACAAATTAAATAAATATCAAATTTAAAATTTAAATAGAGTAAGTGCGCTTTTCTTATATGAGATTTTCAAGACTTGAATAGTTTTAGTCCACCCTTAATATTTTCATCCATAACGTTTCATATCTTAACAATTTTGTCACTAAACCTTTTAACAGAAAACTGTTAAGACTTGAAACGTTAGAGATAAAAACTGTTAAGACCTGAAACGTTACGTAGGGACGAAACTTGTTAAGACCTGAAACGTTAGGGGTGAAAAATTATATACTTGAAACGTTATGGACGAAAACTGTCAAAACTTGAAACGTTGGAAATGAAAAATTTTAAGACTTGAAACGTTATGGATGAAAATTGATAAGATTTGAAATGTTAAAAACCGTTTCTGTTAACGGTGGATTGAAATTGTTAAGTATTCCAAACCTAATGGATAAAAAATGTAGTTTCCTTTTTTAAATATATAAGATAAATACTTAATTGAATAATATCAAATTTAAATCTATTTTATAATTTAAGATCATATAAAAGTATAAAAAATTCAAAATATTAATCTAATTAATTTAAATAATAAAAAAATTCTAAAAATATGATAAAATGCCAAATGACATTTTTTTGGAATGCTTTATTAGAGGTAGGTTATTATTTGGGATGTTTTCGGTAAATATAAGAGAAAAATATCACAAACCAACTTGACGTGTTTGAGGTTGTCTTAATTTGACAGGAGGATATGGAAGTTACTTATTTGGGATGAGCGATGTGAACGCTTCGCGTTCGTCAGACTCGGACTCGCCGAATCTAAATATGAACATCAAGAACCCGAGCTTGTCCTGGATGATCGGTTTTCTGTTTATCGTTAGTTTCACTGGCTTGTGCTCTGTGGTTCCTCTTCGAAAGGTAGTAAATAAAACCCAAACAAAACAACTTTTCCAATAAGAAAGATGATGATTTTATAATATATGTGTGGTTTAATTACGTACAGATTATGATAATCAACTTCAAGCTAATACATCCGAGCGGGACTGCAACTGCGCACCTGATTAACAGCTTTCATACCCCTCAGGGTGCCAAACTTGCCAAGTATATCCATCTCTCTCAGATAATAAGAAAAATGTTCAACTAAATAGAGGGCTTATTATAAGAATGATAAAAATGATTTGAGTCATAGTTGATGCTAAGATAAAGTTGTAAGAGAAAAGTTGTTTGAGAGTAAATATCACCTTTATTAGATTTTTCTCTGGTTGTTCCCACTTTTTTAAACGTTTATAGCTTTTGGATACAAAGTTATTTTATTGCAAAATTACACCATAAACATGAGCATTTTTTTATCTTTGAAACAGGTATATATATATATAAAATTCTCAGCCCACTGTCTAATTTTCGTTAGTGTGTTTTTCCTAATCGTCATTGTGTCTATCGTGCTAGAAAATGTGTTTTCTTGAACAACATTGTGTCTTATGTTGGTGTTCTGAAAAAACATAATGTTGATTAGGAAAGACACAATGACTTGTAGGAGAAACACAATGACCTGTAAAAAACCAGAAGAACGATTTAGAAAAACACAATGACCTGTAGGAAATATACATATACATTTAATAAAACACAATAACGGAGATTAGACACAAAAATGTAGGAATGACACAAAAAACTGTAGGAAAGACACAATGACATGTCAGAAAAAAAACACAGTGACGATTTAGGAAAACACAATAGCCTGAAGAAAAACACAATAACGAGAATTAGACATAATGAACTGAAAAAAACCATTTTTTTTATACCAACACGATATTCAATTTAAAAAATAATGTCATATGTTAAAGTTGTGAATGCTTAAAAAAAGCGACGAGAAACTGATAAAAAGCCAACAAAGTAGTCATTACAAAAATACAATACAACAACTTGTTATAACTAGTTTTATACCCGTCTGGTGGACGGATAACAAATGCAATAATATCATCAGTATCTTGAGATCAATTTCAACTCATTTCATGTGAACTCATGCCCAAATCAATTGATATTTAAAATTGGTTTAAGATGAAAATACAACTTATGAGTCAAAATAATGAAAATTTTCATTAAGACACCGCAAAACAGAATACATTCCAAAGGGCGATTTAAGTATGAAAAACACTCCATATTCAGCATATATACCTGTCAAAAGGAGTTAGATTGATCAAACACACACAAAACAGTGTTGTAAAAAAAGATTTTGAAAGTAGTACCTCATCGATAAATAATACTAAGACAAGCTCTGCCACTCCTTCATCAGTATGACTTTAACAATCTGCAACTAACATAAACTCGTAACCTTTGTCTTTAATTCTATTTACATCAATTACACCAATTACCTACAAAAATAACAATAAATCAGAGAACAATTGTCAAACTCAATTGGAAATCATTTATTCATAGTATCTAATATTACATTAATACCTATAAGAGGAAGTAACTATATATTACTGTTTCACTGCAATTAAATCTAACTTGAAGCATAAAAAATAAGCTAAATCCATTGAGATGCATGAAGCAGCCTGTCAAAATTTATAAAAATATTAATTGCCTGCCAACAAAAGCAACATTCTAATAAACACAAGACTAAAAGTCTAAAATTTGCAGGTTGCAAGATATAATTTAATACCTTCTCAACAATATTTACACTAAAATAGTTAGCATGCTCCTAGAGATTTTCAGAAACTCCTAATTCGAATATCTTGTTGATATGCAAAAGTGCAGAAAGGCTCTACAAAAAGCACACACGGTTATATAAAAGTTGTTAAAAGTTAATAACACAGTCATGTGTATAAATAATCAACGACTTCATAGCCATATCCCTTCCCCGACACAAGCGCAACTCGCCAGCACAACCTCAAATCAAAATCCCATACTGAATTCGTAGTGGTGAAGCGATCACAGTCAGGGTTGCAAAAACCTAAATAAAAATCAGCAACACAACAAATATGCGGAGCTCAATAAGCAACTGATACATAATGACGAGACGAAGAAAGAGAATTAGGGCACCAAATCAAACCTGTGACTAGATTGTTGGTCTAATCCTGAATTCATCGTTGATAACTTGTGGTGAATTCAACGGAGGTATTGCCTTGAGCCTTGCAACCGTGTCTCTAGGAATCGCCGGACGCTTTCTAGGGTCCATATGAACCCCTGATTTCTAGAGATCACAACTTGCTATTTGAGATTATTTGAGGTTTTATCGATTTGCTTTTGCTTACTATTGGAATCACAGAGATATAAGTAAGAGTTTCAATTTTGCAAGTGGAGGTTAACAATGACGTGAGCCGGAAAGTAACCGTGAGAGAGTGTGAGCCGGCGACAGACGTGGAGTTGGAATCGGAGAGCACCAGAAACCGCTGCCAACTCCTCCTTCTAGAACCTTCTTGTCGAGTTTACACGGCTATGATTACACAAAAATTCGGTTATAAATGATCCTACGGTGGAGAAATGTGAGTTTTAAGAGAGAGATTAACGGGAACAATATATATATATAATGGCAGTCGAAGTTATACAAGTTTAAATAGGGGTTTTTATATCTGTTACGGTTGCAAGATCTAAAACACAACTGATTTAGGTGTTTGCATTGTGTGCGAGACTACCATGTTGGATTGGAAGGTTTTCCCTCTATTTTTTGCATTTTGATTGTTTTATGATGGTGGTTGTGGAGTTAAAAGGAGATGGTCAAAATTGGTCAACAAACAGGAAGAGGTTCTTGAGTAAAATACATATCCAGTCCCTTGAGTTTTTAAATTACATTAGAGGGTTAGATTAAAATATCTATTTGAGTTCCTGAGGGCATTTTAGTCTTTTTGAAAAAGTTAACAGAAAAATCTAACCCCGTTAGTCAAAAAGGACTCAAACGGATACGAAATGCAAACCACAGATCCATAATGGATGAAAATGAAAAGTTTGTATCTAAATGGATAGTATGGTGAAATCACAGGGACGCAAACGGCAAGTTACTCAAGAATTAATTATACGTTGTGGTTTGTTTAAATTTCAGTTTTGGTCTTTGGGATTGAGAAATTACAAGTTTGGTCCAATAGTTTGCACAAACTTGTTAAGTTTGGTCCCTATAGTGGATGTCAGTTAAGCTATTCAGTTAAGTTTCCGTTATATATATTTAGATTGACTTAAAGCACTTTTATCTTGTAAAAAAAATAAAATTTTAATATTTATATAAGAACTCATTTCAAATACCACCATCGTAGGCACCCCCGAAACCCCATGTTTCTTTACCAAACCTCCAAATCATAGAAGTCCATTGAGCAATCAAGTAATCAACAACCAGATTCAAAACCCATAGTTTGTATAGGAACTGGGTGGAGAAAATGACTAGGAAATAATGAGGACGAGTTGAAACCTGGCTCTGTGTATTCATAATCATTTTCTTCTCGATGCATAGCGGCCCATTCATTTATGAATGTACGCAAAGTCGAGGTTGCGGATTACTTGATTGCGATATCATCGTCACTAATACGTGTTTTGACCGGGTTCCTGTACAAACTATTAAGTGACGATGATATCTCAATCAAGTATACCAAAAAGAAGATTACCTTCACCGAGAATGCAATATCAAACATGAAATCAAAGGTCTGACCAACCGAAATATTAAAACCCACCATGGTGAGTGGTCGAAAGTTTAGTTGGTATCACCTATCATTTGGAAGTCTCTCATTACGGTTGAACGTGCGAATAATAACGCTTCATTTCCCTTTTTGGTTCCGGACAATTCTTAGAATAATGTCCTACATTTCCACAATTAAAGCAGGGTATCTCCTTATTCCAACATTTACCCCGA
>WOUH02000036.1:2530887-2542466 GCA_009936405.2 Stevia rebaudiana
AGAAGCCAAATCTGCTATTTGAACCAATAGTACAATTGCAGGTTATCTGTTGCTCTATTGATATTAGCATACGAACATGGCTAAAATAGAGCTAAAATAGGGCTGATTTCATGAATCAAACATAATTTATGGTTATTTTTATCATTCAGTATAGTCAGTCAGATACAGAATCAAACAGCCAAGTTTCAGTCAGATGCAGGCTCAGTCAGAACTTATAACTGGGTCAGCTTCTGACTCAGTCAGATCATATTCAGTCATATTTATCAAACAGCCCCTTAGTGTTTCGCCATTATATATATTAGCGTTTTCTTTTAATTCTATATAAACGTTATTTAACCCATATTTAAACCCAATACATCTCATTTTATATTTTATCTATAATTTATTCCCAAACACATAAATATATAGATTATCAATAGAGAAACTTGATATTTAAACAATCACTATTATTAAAACTATAAAATCTAAAGATAAAAATAGACATACAAACTTAAGATAAAATAAATCCCCAACTTTATAGATGATATATAGACAAAAAAACCAACCAAATATGAATACATTAATTGGACTTAAAATAAAGCTAGTTTATTTCATGGCTGCCCTAATGTATAAGAGAAAAAGATGATTGCTTTAGGCCTTACATTTTTAGGACCACAACCCAACTATGTGTGACTTGTGAATTGTGAACAGAAATATTTTATGGCCGGAATCTAGCTCTATCTACATGTATTTTGATTTGTAGTTTCTTAAAAATCTATTAAAAATGACATTAAATTTATGAAAAAATAAAGCTTAAGAGTATTATTTTCGCAGAATTCTTGAAATAACAAATATCAATAGCATATGCCGTAGTGATCCGAACAAAACAGCAATAGTAACTTGCATTAAATCTCATTTTCATTAAATTTTATTTTATGTGAAGGATTGAAGAGGACATATCTCATTTGAAAGCCATATTCTCTTATGTTTTAACTCTGTTAGTATATAAATCCAACTGCACAATAAATTGAAGTGAAAGCTAATTACAAAAGAAGAAACTTCACCGGCATCAGAGTCGGTAACTTTCACCGCCATGAACGATGATCAAATTCCGTCGTTAGACATCGATAAATTAAAGGTTTTATCGCCGTTAGGGAGAGGAGCTAAAGGTGTAGTGTTCCTGGTGCAAAATGAAGCATCAGATGGAGAATTGATTGCTTTGAAGGCGATTTCGAGAGCTTCGATCATGAGTAAGATGAAGAATAAGGATGCTGATGGACTTGGTAGTGATTACAAAAGAATTATGTTCGAGCAGGAGGTTTTGCGACGATTTCAACATCCGTTGCTGCCGAAACTCCGTGGTGTTTTATCGACTGAGAATGTTATCGGTTACGCCATTGAATACTGTCCAGGACGTGATCTCAGTCATCTTCGGAAGAAACAGACGGATAATGTGTTTTCCGATGAATTCATCAGGTAAATTCAATCTGTGATCATTACATATTTACATTACTCACAAGTAATAAACGCACTGTGTTTAGTTATTCAAATTTATGTACTAATATCATATATCGATCGATTCGTTTCCTAATTGGAGATGTTAATTCAGTTATGACTTAACTGAAACATTAATTTCAACATTTTAGGTTTTATGCCGCTGAATTAGTACTTGCTTTGGAGTATCTTCACGGATTAGGAATTGTTTACAGGGATCTAAAGCCGGAAAACGTAATGATCCAGGAAAACGGACACATAATGCTTGTTGATTTCGATCTCTCAACAAAACTTTCATTAAAAGCTGCCTCCGTTTCTCCGTCAACAATCACCATACCGTCACCGAACTCCGATCAGTTAACAAACCGGAAAACCCGATATTCAAACTTATACAAATGTTGTTACCCTGCTATCTCGGCGGAGGACTCGGTACATCCCGCTGAGTCAGTGAACTCAGAACCGAGTTGCAACACCGACGAACTTTCAAAATCAAACTCCTTCGTCGGAACTGAAGAGTACGTCGCGCCGGAGATGATACAAGGCACCGGCCACGATTTCTCGGTGGACTGGTGGTGCTTCGGTGTCGTTTTGCACGAAATGCTTTACGGTACGACGCCGTTTAGAGGAATCAACAGAAAGGAGACGTTTTACAGGATCTTGTCAAAGTCGCCGGAGCTCGTCGGAGAACCGTCGCCATTGAGAGATTTGATCCGTAAATTGCTGAAGAAGGATCCGAAACAGAGAATATCGGTACCCGAAATCAAAGGTCACGATTTCTTTAAAGGCGTTGACTGGGAAAAAGTCTTACTGATCTCAAGACCACCGTTTATACCTGGACGGTTCGATGACGAGTGCACGGTAGGAAATAAAAAAATTGATGTAGAAGATTTTGTTCGAGAGGTTTTTAAGCTGGATCGTAACGTCATTAGTGAAGTCATGGAGGATGAAAATGAACACAATTCTCTCAAGCATTTTCTGGTCTTCTAATAATTTTATTTATTGAACAGTATTTCGATATATATGTCAGTTAGATTTGTAGAAAGAATCAACAGTAAGCTAGATCACTTATGTTTGGTGTATTTAATAATTAACTAAATTTGGAAGCATACTTTTAGTCTACAATTATTAATGCTAAGACTTGTATACAGCTTTTTTTTTTAAATATATTTATCAAAAATATATCATGTGTTTTGATTCCGTGTAGGAAGCCATTGTCACAAGATGATTCTATCACAATATGAAGAGCCTCCATCACAAGTTGTGTCTAATCACCGAATCATTATTATCATCGTACTCAGTATATCACACCTAAAGATATGGTCTGAGGAGGGTAAGATGAAAGCGAGCCTTACCTCTATCCCGTAGGAATAGAGATGTTGCTCCCAGTGAGACCCCCCAACTCATGATGCCTGACTAACCTTTAATCCAACGCTTTTAACGTTAATCTCACAAAAATATATATAAAGTCTTTAAAACTAGTCAATTTTACTTTTGTCTCTCGAGGGTCCACGCACGTATATATTATATGTGGGCTCCGCAAACGGGTCGTTCTAATCACCAGATCACTCACCTTAATTAGCCTATTGGTCAATATATTTGAAATAACTAATTAGATTCACCTAATTTGCTAATTGGATTAATGGATTAGTATTCATCTAACGAGGTTGACTATGGGGAATTGGGGATCATTGTATATTTGCATTAGAAGAAGAGTTATCTCTTCTACCGATTAGAACTGTGTTAAAAAACTCATACAGTATTGTTTAGTAAAATTATATTTGTTTTCTTACACCCTTGTAGTTTTTTCATGGAAACTTACCGTTATTGATGAATTCGAATTCCTCCTTTTTCATTCACAGATGTCACGACAATGAGGTCACCCAAAAAAGTCGATGTGCCATTCATTCAACGATGGTGACTAGAACCAACTTGTGATATTATATTATGAGGATTAAAAATTATTAACATGAAGATTTTTCAATGAAAATTTCCCACCATAGAAAATTGTGCTATTCCAACAAGAAATTTTAAGTCATTATTATTCTTGTTGAATAAAAGAAGCAGGGAAACTCAAGGATGGCGACTACAACTCAACTTGTTTGGACATACGTAAAATCATCAGTTTGGGCATCCATTGTTTAAGTATCTTAAGTGAAATAGATCAACTTTTTCCCATTAAAAGAATATATACACTATATTTTTATGTTAAGTAAAATTTATACAAATGTAACTGATAGCTGATACTATATGCAGTTTATGTTAAAATAATCTTTAACGCCGTACCAAAAAAATCAATTGAATTTTTTTGGTTATGTGAAGTTGTTGTAGTACGTCGATCATTTTTATGCAAAGATTTTATGGGTTAATTTTGTAGAACCATGGAACTGATGACACAGGAAAATCAGTAATTTAGAGGTAACATTGAAAGAGAGATGAAGAAGATGACAGAGAAGAAACTCTACAATTTGGAGGTAGCATTGAAAGGGATAATGAAGAAAATGACACAGATGGAACTCTTCAGTTTGGAGGTAACTCTTGAAAGGCAAGATGAAAAAGATGACAGAAAGGGACACATTGTAGGAAATCATAGGGCTTTATCGTAATAATAGATCAGTTCCAGAACAATACCAGTTGATTTAGTGTGCTTGAGAGAACTCTACTATTTGATTTTAATTTTGGAGGTAAAAATTAAAGGGGGGAATAAGAAGATTACATAGAGAGACTAAAATTTTATAGTTTTTACCTCCAAAATTGAAATCAGACTACAGAGTGCTAATCGGACGCGGTGGGGACTCATAGTGTCAGCGTCCTCAAATAACAGGGACTCACATTGCAGCTTACTCGAAAAAAAATATATTATTAACTATTAAGCTATAAAACCACACTAAAATCAAAGATGTACGTCAATGATATATAAATTCATGAAAAGAAATTAAAATTTCCAGTTAAGTTTATCAATTCACACAGCCCTTTTGCTTTCACGCCCACGTTCATAGGGGCCCATCCTAGTCTTGCATGCATCAAAACATGATTAGCAACTACTAACCAAAATGATCATTGAGGACAATTAACTTAATTTATATCTTTATGAACACGATTGTGTGCACTTTGTACGAGTGTCTTTCTTATTTGGTTCAGGAACAATGAGTTTATTGTGGGTTACGCTGGCCTCAAGACGGATTCAACTAAAGTTGCTAAACATAAGAAATGTTGTTTTATTTTCATCCCGGAAACTTTGGAATTTCTTATAAAGGTTCAACACGTCATGTATAATATTTCTTTCGCCATAAAACCCAAAACTTTGTTTTTGCTAGGATCAGTTTTGCAATTCAAAAGAAGTTGCGGCGCAGCTTGTTATCCACTTACCAACCATTGTTGCATTGTAATTGTGGAAACTTTGTTCTTTTGAAAGCTATAAATATTTTTTTAACTTCTTGTTTTAATATTTGTTCGTGTTAATTGATGATCTTAATCCGAAATCTTTTCATGATTAAAGATTAGATTGTTAAATAAACCTAATAAAGCTCATCACTTTTTAATGTGTTGAATTTGTCTATAAAGTAAAAATCATTATAGAAGCACGCAATCTACTTATATATACCGAATATCGTGTGCGATTAGTTAGAAACACTACTTCCATCATTGCAGCTAACATGCTAAGATCCAAACGACGTGAGATTTGAGAAGCGATTTACTCTAATCAATGAACTGCGCTTGATTAGACATTAGATGAAGTTGATGGCTAAACGGTATGACGTCAATTATTAAAACAAACCATTGATAAGATGATTGCACCAAAGTCGTTAGTGATCGTAAGCCAGGTCAAATTAAGATCATTGAACATTTTGGGTATAAAGATTAGTTAATCAATATTCCTAAGGACATGAACCTTACTTCGATTTATACAATTTATTGTGTGCCAAGTCAATTCACATTTACTATTTATTTGTTGGATTGGACACCAAACAAACATCCGAAAAAAACAAGTGCATTCGCACTAGTTAGAGATTTATGCCTCTTAGTAAGAGATTAAGGGTTGAATATATGATATTATAATTGTAAAGAAAAAGACTTATAAAGGTTAGGATATACGGACGCCCTGACGAGAAACTCAGCCCAGATAAAGCTTCAACATTAATCAAAAAGCTGAAAAAAAAAACAAAATTAAACATGGTGCACCAAGTGCTAAAAAAAGAGCCATTGCGTGCAATAATAAAAAGTTTATACTCAAGGTTCCTGGTTCAAAAAGTTAATTTCATTAATCACGAAATTCATTAAAGTCTTGGATATCAAGATTTGAAGTCTTGAAAAACAAAAACTGAAGAGAAAAGCAACACATGACATGTAAAATAAATTTACTCGTCTTCCTGGCTGCGCAACCTGGCTAATTTGTTGGTAACAACAACATCCAACTGTGCAGCGCGCTCGACAATCTCCTTCCTTTTGCGGGTTGATACGTTGTGTGCAATCTCAGCACAATATGTCCTAAAAAATCAATTGTAAAAAAAACATAATTATACAAAGGTTTCCATCGTGTCAGGTTAAAATGCTAAATCAAGTTCTATATGGACACTTTCGAATCATTTAAATAAATTAATGTAAACGTGTCAATAGAGTGGGGGATTGAAATGCCCAATCAAAACACGAGTCATAGATTTAATATCGTAAAAACCTTAACCAATACAATGAAATTCATTGGAGCCGTAACCCTTATGGCGGGAAAAAACACAGCACATGAACCCAAAAACATGGCATTATTAAGCAGGTTATAAATGGAAAAAACATAGGTATTGACATAAGTGGTAAAATAATAATACCTGTTGTGCATCATGAGAACTTCAAGCTCTTTAGCATTGTGAACAACAAACTTCTTGAAACCATTTGGAAGATAGTGACGTGTCTTCTTGTCGGATCCGTACCCGATATTGGGCATAAGAGTTACACCTTTAAACTTTCTCCTTACACGAGAGTCAATACCCTTGGGCCTGCGCCAGTTTTCCTGCAACAACAAAAGTTAATTGGTTGACAAACTCGCAACATATAATGGTTATAAAAAAAGCTACAAACACGGCAAAATTAAAAAAGTTATAATAGTAATTTAAGAAGTTTAAACAGTCTGGATATGTAAGAATATACCTTGACACAAATCTTCCAGTCACTCTGAGGCCTCTTGAACTTCTTGACGCGCTTCTTGACAATCTTCTTACTGAGCTTAGGAACCGCCATTGCTTACCTGAAAACAATCTACAAAATTATTTTTTTTTTGCCGTTAAAAAAGTGAAATCAGGATTAATTGGACAGTTTTGTCATGAAAATGGACTAAAATCAGAACGATTGAACGTAGAATTAAACAATTTCTGGAAACTTAGACGCAATAAAAAGGTTTGTAAACATCAATACCGAACAAAATGATAAACGCAGGAAAATCCTAGTTTTAATCAATCAATTCTGGTGGCAGCAAGAATATATCAATTACATACTCTAATTGAAGTAAAAACAGCAACTAAATGTGCGAAAATGGTCAATTCTACACTAAATTAGTTCCAATCCAGATGAAATAACGCAATTTATATCATTAAATTAAAAACATATGCCGAGTTAGAAGCAGCAAATTTATCAAAAATACAAAAGAATTCAGCTTAAAAACAGTATAACAATGGGGAAACCTGCTACAACAATCAACGCACTGACTGAAAATAACAATACAACAAATGATTTAGTCAAACTAATAACCTAATTCAATGATGTTGAAATCAATCCGAATAATAAAGCAAACAAATCAATTGATATCGAGAATAGTATGAGATCTATGAACCTGCTGATTGAGACGATACGAGGCGGCGTTAGAAACCTCCCAGCACTGAAGCAACTCTAGGGTTTACATATACGATTGCACCAGAAAGTGGGGTTTGATGTGTCTACAAATGGGCTATTATTAAAGTGACCCAATATAAGCTTTAAGCCCAGGTGACAGACTTACAGGTTAGCCCAACTGATAAACGATGTAGTTTTTGAAGATTTAAGCCCGTGTATATTGGAGCCAATTTCGAACACCCCAAACTACTTGTGTTATTATGTGTAAGAAAAATAACCGAACATTATGTTTGTGAGACTCCAAAGTTATATTAGAGAGCATTCATAGTCATTACTCATCCTCATCATCAAAATCTAGCCAAAACTGATAATTAATACTAAAAATTTGATTTTCTTTCTAAAACCCTCCAACAACCATCCGCTGTATTTATCACACAATCAATTAAATGATACTTGTTTATTCAAGTTGTTTATAATTTTTTCTCCTCTTTTAACCACAACTACTCATAAAATTATTAAAAACTTAATATGTGTGATGGATATTGAACATCAAATAAAAGTATGAAGATTGAGATGAGATGAAAAGTATTGGATTCGATGGGCACACACACAATGCTCAATATATCACACTTTGATTATGAAAATGGAGTCTCATCAGAATATACATGTATACGTATGGAAGTTTGAAAGAACAAACTATAATATATATCACATATATTACATTACAACTCTCAACGTTTACAGGGGTATTTATACCCAGCCAAAATAACTAACTAACGGTAAGATAACGGTAACTACCAACACGGTTAGTTTAACCGCCATAACTACCAACGGTTTTAACACAACTTTTTTTTTATCAGTAACAGCACAGGAGTGCCTCGGGGCTTCCCCCCGCTAGAAAGTCAAGTGACCCGACCAAATGGTCGAAGACCCGGTTTCCCGGGGACACCCTGAATGATCCTGACCAAGGAGGAAACTCACCTCTGAATGCATAGCACCCTTGGGAAAACCCCCTTTGGTTCAAGATCTGAACACAAAACCTATTGATCACTGATCTCTATACCATTATCACCTGATGCCATTGAGCTAAGAGCTCTTTGGCAATTATTAGTGTTTTGTAAAATTGTTTTGGCCCAACATGCAAGAGTAATAATTGGTGAATGTTTTTAACTAGGTGGTGAGGTTGTGTTAGACTGTTAGTGGACCGCTAAAATTTGACTTATATTTAATGGTCCGCTAATCCTAGAAAATTTCGACTTTTATTTCTGACCCCGACCCCTGTATTTTGGTTTTGTATACTTTTAGTCCTTAATTTGAGTTTGTCTCTTGTGCAAATTAGGACTTCGGATTTTGTCGGGGTTATATGAGATAATGTTTCTCCACTAGATTCCAAATTGTATTTGCAATCCTTATTATATCATATGAAAGGAATCTTGTATAGTGTGACTAAGGGTTGGATTCCAAATCATAAATTACGCAGTTTAATATTTATTGTCATAAAAATAACATCATCAATGAAATAATACAAAGGAGGCCCTACGTCCTTGAGTAAAGTAATTCAACATCTAACATCAAATCATTTATTGCATACATTTTTATTTTCCACACCCATATATGATAAGCCAAATACGTTAAAGAAGTCTCTAACTCATGGAGATAATGAAGAACACAGCTTCTTCAATAATTTAAATCGATAACCAAAACAAGAAATTTTAAATGTGGTTTCTTTAATTAGTAACCTTCAATTAGCTCAAAGTATCAAAATATATATGTAATAAATAAATTTTGAAGAAGGTTAACATCATTGTTTCATTTCAGGCTTCAAAAACATTTTTTTTAGCAAGAGTCTAATTTACTATGATACCACATCACTCTCTTCTAGAGTGAAAAGGACAACGTTATATACACCAAGGATACCATTAAGCAATAAGCCATTTGGTTCGAATTACAAAAATATAAGTAAAAAACGATTATTCCAACTTGGGCTCAAACTTGGACTCATAAACGAGCTAATCGAACCTAAGTATTGGGTCATAATAAAGTACCACAATTGTTTCGAGTACTGATCTCGAGCTTCACTTGTATTAATTTTTCGATACATATCCAAAGTTTGTATTGCCTTGATTATAATTTGGAAAGAATCAGAAAATCACGAATGCAAGCATAAGTACAAGATAAGTCGTTTTCGAACCATATTGCTTTGCCGCAACAAAGCTTTGGCTACAACGTATTCTCCACGCCTGGTTGTCAATAGGTTGGATTTAATTCGGATTTGACATGTATCGAGATTCATTTTAGCATATAATTTAATAAATAAAAAAAGATTTGCTACTCTACATAAGGTATAATTTGTGATATAGCATAATTTCTAGTTCGTTTATACTTTAATTTGATAAGTAAATTACATGTTTAGTGTCGGTATTTTTTTCAACCAATTTCTATCTCACGAAGTAATTTAAATCATGAACATCATCATAATCAATTAATCATCATAATATGTCTCTGTGACACCAACGGTTAGAATCCGATAGCCTTAAATAATAAATGTTGGTTATAATGATATACAACTTATATTCAACTATTCAAGTATCCCCTGATTTTGTTCTTAATACGTCTAAAAAATATTTTGTTACAAAATAGTGATATTGTTATCCCCGTCCATAACATGATGCAAAGAGCTCATATGTGACTTTCGGAGTCGTCTAGGTTGATACGCAATGAAACATTAGTAAAGGGAGTTGACTATATGGACGGATGTTACAAGTAGTGATATAAGTATATAACTTACTACTCATAGATTAAATTTAGTACCACAACTTACTTTCTATTCATATGTACGTATATATATATATATATATATACACACACACCCTTACATAAAAGATTTCAAATATTATTCAGACTCAAGTTAATATGGACGTAGATCGCACTCTAGACACTCTGGAGCTTGAGAATGACAACGGACGGACGAATAGCGACAAAAGTCTTCTCGCGACGGAAGGGAAAACAAAAGAAGATTCCGATGAAACGAAGGGAAAGGTAATAGAATCGATAGAGATGACATTTAGGGACACGAAGATACCGTCCTGGGGGAGTCAGTTGACAATAAGGGCGTTTGTAGTGAGCGCGATGTTGGGTGTGATGTTTAGTTTCATAGTCATGAAGCTCAGTCTCACAACGGGTATCATACCGTCGCTAAACGTGGCTGCGGGTTTGTTAGGTTATTTCTTTGTCAAAACTTGGACGAAGGCGTTGGAGCAGTGTGGGATTTTGAGGCATCCGTTTACGAGGCAGGAAAATACCGTCATCCAAACGTGTGTTGTTGCAACTTCAGGCATCGCATTTAGCGGTATATAGTTCTTTCTTTTCATTTATATGATTATTATTATTGGGATGTTTTTGGTAAATATAAGAGAAAAATATCACAAACTTGACATGTTTGAGGCTGTGTTAATTTGACAGGAGGATTTGGAAGTTACTTATTTGGGATGAGCGATGCGATTGCTTCACGTTCATCGGACTCAGACTCGCCGAATCTAAATATGAACACCAAGAACCCGAGCTTGGGGTGGATGATCGGTTTTTTATTCATTGTTAGTTTCATCGGCTTGTGCTCTGTGGTTCCTCTTCGAAAGGTAAATAAATAAAACAGGTTTTCCAACATGAAAGATGATGATTTGTTAGTATATGTGATTGGTTTAATTACGTACAGATTATGATAATCAACTTCAAACTCATATATCCGAGCGGAACTGCAACTGCGCACCTGATTAACAGCTTCCATACCCCTCAGGGTGCCAAGCTTGCCAAGTATATACATCTATCTCTCAAATAATTTGCTTTAATATTCATCAACACACCACTTTAAAATTGTAATCTATTTGTGCCCGGAGAATTAAATATCTCAAAATTAGCTACGACTGGGTACGTAGCAAACTATGTATTTCAAGTCGTAGGAACAAAAAAATAATTTCGGTTGTATCGATTTTTTTTTGCTTAGTTGTATTTATATATTTTAATAGACCGTAACATAATATTTTAAAGCGACATTAATTGTTTAACCTGCTGGCAAATTGAAAAACAAGTAAAAAAGGGCGGTTACTAAAAACGGCCGTAAGTTGGTCTAAGAAAAAGAGTGGCTCACTAAAAGCTAAGACCAGTTGTAATCTACCCCAAACCATTCTTTTTTTTTTAAGAACAAATTTATTTTATCAAAATCACTCAACCTTGCACTTGCAAGGATTTGAACTCTCACCACTTTTGTGGGGGGGCAACCACCATACCATTAGACC
>WOUH02000036.1:2542566-2556232 GCA_009936405.2 Stevia rebaudiana
TTTTGGTAGGTTTTATAGATAAAGGATGAATTCTGAAATCATATATAAACCTAAAGGATGAATACTGCAATTTACTCCTTATTTTTTTAACAATAGATTTATGTTTCATTTGTATATATGTCTTCCTCATGTAATATTTTTTATTTATTTTTATATAGCCTGTGTGATACGCAATCACACACGCGTCTTAACATGTATAAGAAGATCCTCTTAACATAACAATTATTATTTAATATTTACCTTTCGTCCAAAACGACCAGATCGACCAATACGATGAATATAAAGCTCTCGGTTATTTGGAAGATCATAATTGATCACAAGAGAAACCTGAAACAAAACATTAAAATATTAAATTTAAATATGTCCATGATAATCAATATTATGTACGAGTTTATTATTCCTCACCAATTGTAGAAAAAATAAATTCAGAAACAGTTATGACGAGTTTGTACTTAAATAAAATAAATTTAATAATATTAAATTAGAAAATATAAGCACGTTGACTTGCCTGTTGAACATCCAAACCCCGGGCCCACACATCTGTGGTAATCAAGACACGCGTAACACCAGATCTAAATTCTTCCATAATTGCATCCCGTTCCTTTTGAGGCATGTCTCCGTGCATTGCTGATACAGTAAAGTTGTTTTCGCGCATCTTTTCAGTTAACCAATCCACCTACACACAATTAATATTAAAAAATAATAATTTTTAATTCCACATAATATTAAAGATATAATGCGCTAAATCTTGAAGTAAATAGTGTTTCTCATGAAATTTGACTGAATTCTTGTCATTTATAGATTGTGACAAATTTGTAGAGTTTTATCATGATATTTCAACTAACTATAAAATTTTATTTACTTCAGTCGAAATTATACTAAACTTTAATTACCTTTCGCTTTGTGTTACAAAAGATTACAGCCTGAGTGATTGTAAGAGTATCATAAAGATCACAGAGAGTATCAAACTTCCAATTTTCTCTTTCAACCGCAACAAAAAACTGTTTTATTCCCTGTGAAAGTAAACATGGTAAACTAAACTAAAACAAAGAAATATTTTTGCAGACAAAATAATAATATTCATTAAAGTAACAAATGAAGTACCTCAAGAGTCAATTCATCGCGCTTTACAAGGATTCTAACAGGATCGGTCATGAATTTGCTCGTCATTTCCAGTATCTCATTAGGAAGTGTTGCAGACACCAAACAAACCTGCAACAATGGTGGATATTTAGTTTCTTCTTCTATTTAATTTTTTTTTCACATTTTAAACACCAACCGCTTAGCATGCTAAAAATTAAAATACTATAAATTATCATGTTGGGGGGTATTACGGGTCGGAAATAAGAATAATAATGAATAATAAAAGTTGGTTTGGTTATTGTAATAAATGATAATCACTTTTAGATAATACTCCATTCCTTAAACATGATTAGTAATAATAATAATAATAATAATAGAAAAACAGATCACCTGAAGCTCTGGTGGAAGGTAGCGATAAACATCATAAATTTGATCCTTAAAGCCTCGACTCAACATTTCATCAGATTCATCCTGTTGAAATTTAACAAATTCATACGTTATTTTAAAGACTACAACAAAAAAGAAATTGGCAAGATTTAGAGATGCAAGTATCGATGCAAGCTTTGAATGTAACAAAAAATATAAAAACGCACAAGAATTAGTAATTTAATGGCTCTAGTTCTCAACGTTCTTCTCTTGATCATGTCGCAGACTCTACCAGGTGTTCCAGAAACAACATGAACTCCATTTTCTAACTTTCTAATGTCTTCTCCAACGCTTTTTCCACCAATGCATGCGTGTGCTTGTATGCTGATGAAATCGCCAATTGCTAATATTTGTTTCTCTGTTTGAGCTGCAAGTTCTCTTGTAGGTGACAAAATCAAAGCTTGAACCCTGTTGATGAAGTTAGAAAATTGAAAAAAATCATAAATGCAACAATACAACTACAAGAACTAAAAGTACATGAAGAAGAAATCAAATTTCCCAATTATGAAATAAACAATGAAAAGGAAAAACATAAATCAGCGAACCAAACATAAGCAGATTATAAGTGTTAAGATCATCTTGTCATCCAGAAATTAAAAGGTCGTATATAAGCAAATCTCAGATGATATGAAATCCTTAAGTCAGATACACTCAAATAAGTTCATGAAATCCATTGAAATCCATATACTTTTCATTTCGACTCTGCTTGCAATTTACGTCTACAGAACACATTTCTGGAATACAGGAAGAATATGAATTGGATGTTGCCGGTTGATATACATTAATCTCAAATAGCATAAAAAACAGTGATTAAAATGAGAAATTGCCAGCAAAAAAAGGGGAAGTAGCTTCAAAAGTAGCCCTAAATCACAAACATATGGTTGCTTTTCGAATTTAATACAGAAAAGCTGCAATTGATTAACAAATGTTCAAAATAACAAAACATACTCTCTCGAAGACGTGTCAACAATCTGGCAAACGGTAAGCGCAATCATGGAGGTTTTTCCGGTACCAGATTGCGCCTGAGCAATAACATCACGACCTTCGATGATTGGTCGTACAGCTCGCTGTTGAATTGCTGAAGGTTTCTCGAACCCGTGTTGGTAAATTCCACGAAGGAGATCATCCTTGATTCCCATCTGATCGAAGCTCATGATTGGCTCCACTCCTCGCGAAGTTTCAAACACCAGCTTCTCGTCGTCCACCATCGTGTTCCGCCGCCCTCTGTTCGCCGGCACCACTGACGTTCCCGCCATCGGAGATTCGTGGTTGGTTTTTGTGGCTCGTAATCGCCTTTTGATTGTTTTAGGGCTCCGATTTGAACCAAGGGAAGAAACCTCTAGACAGAATTTTGAAAAGCAATCGTTACTACGTGAATGAAGGGGTCTAATCGAGTCGGACTATCGGTTAATTAGTTTATAGATTAACTGGTACTTAATCGAGTCGGACTAGCGGTTAATTACCTGAACCTAATCGAGTCGGACTAGTAGGGTTAATTGTGTCGGACTAATCGGGTTAATCGGGCCAACTTTTAAAATTGGGGTTTTTGTGCGACTATTTGTTGGGTCTATGTTTGGCCTGTTAAAAAACAATTTAAAGTGTTATTTTTGGGCGAATAATGTACTAGTATCAGCTAAAGCCAATAGCAATTGGCAAACTTGTAACAATTTCAAATACCTACATTCTTCTAAATGTTTGAGAATTATGAATTCTCGAAGAGCACTCACATTTGAATCTTTATAGTTTATGTGAGTGTGTTCTTTATATTATAAAGATTGGTTGAAAGTGGTTGTGAGTAAAGAAATATAAAGAAAATGATGAAACTAGTAAATCTAAAGAAACACTGTTTATAAAAGTAAATTGGAGAGAGAAAAATGTAATGATAAACGTAAACGAAATATTATTTAATTGAATAGGGGAGAAAAAATATAGTGATAAAGGTAATGCCATATTGTGAATACGAGTTCTTTATTTATGTGGCAAATTAACTAAGTTATACTTGAATTCTGTAAAAGGTTGATAGTTCCTTTAGTAAACGTGTGGGATGAGTTTAAGAATTGAAAATCCTTTATCTAGGTGAATAATTAAATATATTGTATAGATATTATACTTAAAACATTTAATTAATCCTACTTTTTAACATTTCAAAAGAAACCCAACCCGACCCTATTAACAATTCAGATTAATCAGATTGACCCGAATAACCTGAATGACATATGTTGACCCGATTAACACTGACCCGATTAAGCTTATTTGAGTTTGGGTTGGGCTAATCAAGTTTTGGTATATTCGAAACCCCTGGTTGTATGTAAGGGCTTTTTGATGGGTCTTGATGTGTATATACATCACTAAAATCGGTTCAAAAGTTCAAGCGTCAAAGAACGTAAGTGAAACGTTCGCCAATGTCTCATAAATGTCACATATAATGACATCAAAAACATAAATCGATGTCAACGAGCAAAATCAAATATTATAGTTCAAAAGAGGCCCAAATGTTTCATAGATTTTGTAATGTCTTTTTATTTCAATTTTAAAGTGACAACAGTTTCTCTAAAAGTATTTTAAGTATGTTACGCAATGATGTTAACCTTTTTAATTTAGCGTGCCGTAACTTGTGCGGGTGAATAAACTAACACAAAACGGGTACCGTAACGAACCACCACCATTGGCAGTCGATGGAGATTCATGATGTTTTTTGGTGGCGCACAGGCGGCGGTGACATAGATCTATTGCATTTTTTTTGTATCAGCAAAACGTTTGTTTCATTTATGATGTAATCAATGTTATGAGTGTGATTGATATGAGGCAGCAAATGGGAGGCATAATGACTTAACCACCGTTTATGTAATTCAAGCTACCTATACTTCTTAAACTAATCATATGATGCTAAATGTTAAATTAATGGTTTATGACATACTTTTACCGAGTCAGAAGGAAACTTGCAGCCGTTTAACAACTGTTATTTGAAAAGTAACAAAATAACTATTCTGGTCAAACACTACTAATTACCGGAGAATCAAGAACAATGAATGATTCTCGAAGTGAGATTAGCCATGGAAATACAGAATCTAAGAAATGGTTCAAGAAGTTGTTATTTCATTTCATGCCCTAATTCTTACTGTTACAACAGCTTATTAACGACTCAGTTTAAGTCGTTTGCCTATTTACAAATGAACCCCTCTAGTTACAAAGAATTACAATTGAACCTTATAACTATTAAAATGCGCAATTGACACATGTGACCCTTAAAAATATCGAACATAAGTGCACATATCATACGGTTGAGTTGGATCTCGATCCTACACTTACATCAAACCAATTTATATGTTACGAAGCAGTGGAAAATGATCTCTGACAGCAAGCACATAAAAAAAAAAATTCATGATTAGTTCGGTTTTAATACTGTTAGAGATCTCCATTGAGGTGTTGCTATAATTGTATGTAAATTTACATTTGTAGATCAGAGTCACATTAAATCCAGATATGCCGAAGGTAAATTTACAAGGATCTAAAGGTGAATCAGTGGTAAGTTGTCTAGGGTGATGATAAAACGAGAATCACGAAGAAAAGAAATAGAAAACCAAGCAATTGTTGAAGAAAAGAAATAGAAAACCAAGCAATTGTTGAAGAAAAGAAATAGAATCATAGAAAACCAAACTATTTAACCAAATTGTAAGCTCAGTATGATTTAAAAAACTACTTCAGATGATGATAGTAGAAACCCTACAGAAGCTTACCATGTAGAGAGAGTACTTATTTCATTCATTCATACCAAACTCGTGGATACATTAACATTATACATAGGCAAATACAATAGAAACTACTCATAAAAACTAAAAATACTGCATGTAAAACAAAACCTATAAACAAACCAAGATAAACACTCAGCATAGATAAACATTAAATAAAGACTTAAAAATACTCGCGTTGCAGATCTTCCCACATCTGGCCCCAATCTACTTCCAAACTCCTACTTAAATCAAACACAGGCTTGTATACCACAAACAGGTTAAGTTTAGGTGTATATTCTGGTTGTATAGACATTGCATACCCTAAGTCACAATCACAACATATTAACATCATATCGTTCTCTGCAACCAGATATTTCAACCTAACATTTCCAATCTCGAGATGTAACTGCGCTGCAACCAGCTTCGGCAACTTCAATAATCCAAATGAATGGCAATATGTAGGATCCTGTGATACCCATGCAACAAGCGGAGTTGCTTGTTCCTGCTGGTGGGGTACATGTGTAAAACTATGGTAGCCATTTTCGATAACAACATTATGATCACGAGTTATGTATGTAGTAGTGACATCAAATTGTTCAACAACATTATGATCACGAGTTATGTATGTAGTAGTGACATCAAATTGTTCATTAGAAGCCTCAAAAAACGGGGTTGGCGTAAGTGCTCCTTCAGATGTATGGACAATGACATGATCCTGACGGTTACTTTTTGGCCACCTAGGTACCCCAAAATCCCTGCAAATGCGCTTCAATGTTGATCTGCTAACTACAGAAAGAAAAAAAATGTAAGCACAAAGTCATCATCAGCGTACTCAGTACATTCCACCTAAAGGTAGGGTCTGAGGAGGGTAAGATGAAGACAAGTTTTACCTCTACCCCGTAGGAATAGAAAGACTGCTTCTAATGAGACCCCCAGCTCATGATGCCTGATTAACCGTCAACCCAACACTTTGAATGTTATTTTCACAATAATAAGTAAAATTAGTGCAGTTTTACTTTTGCCACTCAAGAATCCACACATATATACATTGTATGGGGGCACCGCAGATGGGGCGTATGTAAGCACAAAGTGAAGGTTACAATTATTACAACCAAATTAAGCATGCATATTGCATATATCAACATCACACACAAGCTATAAACTCACCATTAAGGATAGTTGCGGCTTCGACAATTGGCTTCCCAAAGTGTTTAATGATATCCTCCAACCTAATCGAACTCATCCTTTTTCTTTTTGTTTTTCCGGTATTAATATCAAAATCTCCAAGCTCTTTCTCCGAAAAAGGAACAACACTCTTGCTTGTTCCCCCAATAGCAAAGGTAGATGACACAATTTCCATATTTTTTGATTTTGATGGTGGTACCGCTCGTTTTTCGGTCAATAATTTTGTAGGAGAAGGTGGAGGTCTTCTTTCATATGCAATCTGTCGGAACTATTAATGTTAGACACACAACATGTGCATACATAAGCCTATATACACCCACCTAGATGCATATTCATGTAGATACATATTATAGGAGGCAAGATGGCAGACTTGGGAATCAAGTCAAAACAGGTTTCGGGTTGAGATGGATCCTTTTTAGTGGGGTTGAAACCAAGTTGTTTCGGTTGATTAACAAACACTTTTTTGGGTTGATAATTGTAAAAACAATATCATTTTAGTGATAATCAAAATCCTTAAATTAGGGTGTTATATATATTAAAACTAGACTTGGGGATCTATTTCCATTTTGGTTAATCTTTTTTATTTGACTCATTTGATTTAAAAAAAGGGGAAATCCCCAAATTGTTCTTTTTACCAAACTTCTTCCAATAAATGTCATTTTGACTTCTTCTACCACAAAAAACCTCCTAAAAAATTGGGGTCGATGCCTATGATAATATGGTCGGCCGCCTACTTTTGAAACCAATGAACACGGGTGGACGCCTCAATTCAAAAAAGGTCATCCGCCCATATTTTGAACCGCTCTTTATTTCTTTGCAAAAATTATTTTTATTTTTTTAAATAGCAAAGATGACACACTCTTGATGGTTGGACATGTGGCACGTACTCATTGGTTTAAACGCAAGTGGCCGACCATATTATTATAGACGTTGACGCCCGTATTGGTGGAATATTTTGAGACACAAAAATGTCAAAGGGTTAGAATGTTTTAGTGGACTGGTAATAGGGATATCATGGAGATTTACCCACAACCCAAATAATTATTCCTAAGTAGATGAGTTGACATTGCCAACTGTAATACACATATGGGGAGAGAGATAGAGGAAGTGAGATTAGGCTACTTGGAAGTGGAAAACAACTCACTCTAAAGTTGGGATCCTCAAACACGTTTGGAGACGTCATATTTGCTTCTTCATGTTGTTGTGGTACATGTGTGGCTCCTTCAAATGTATGGACGACGACATGTGCGGTTTCATCAGCATCACTCTTATTCGAAGGGTTACTTTTTGGCCATCTAGGTATACCAAAATCCCTGCAAATGCGCTTCAGTGTTGATTTGCTAACTACATAAAAACAACGTGGGCACAAAATGAAGGTTTCAATTACTAAAACCAAATTAAGCACACATATATAAGCATAAAAAACAAGCTATGAGCTCACCACCAAGGATAGTTATGGCCTCATCCATTGGCTTCCCAAAGTGTTTAGTGATATCCTCCAACCTAATCGAACTCATCCTTTTTCCTTTTATTGTTTTAGTATTAATATCAAAATCGCCAATCTCTTTCTCCGAAATAGGAACAACACTCTTGCTTGTCCCCCTAGAAGCAGAGGTAGATGACACATATTCCATATTTTTTAATTCTGGTGGTGTTGTCGTCAAGTTCGCCTCTAAATTCCAATCAGAGAGAATTCCTCCAAAAACTTCCGGAGGTGATCTAATATCCAGTTGCATCCAATAAGAGTTTTCAATCCGTTGGTTGACTGTTTCCATCAACCTTCGTATGTATGTTTCGTTTGCACTATGTGCTGGTAAAAAGAACTCTATGACATGTTCAACATCTGCTTCAAGACTCTTGAGATAGATAGCCAAACAACTAGTTAACCCACTCATACGGGCAATATGAACCAAAGGGTAATCGTTTTCATCAAGTTTTCCTACATCTTCACATAACAATGTACCACAAGATGAAAGTGATTTCCCAACAACTCCTTGAGATTTGTAAATGTGTTTCTTTGTGCAGGCTTCATGGAATTCCCACATGCTCGAGTCTCGAATGTACCATGGTAGACCGACTGATGACATACAAACTTTCCCAATACAACTTTTATTGAAATTACTGCAACTCGGTTCAAGATTTCCCGAATTAGACACATAACTATTGTATCCATAAGGAGCCCACGTCTGAGCTAGAGGTAAATTGTGAATGTCACAAACTGTCTTTAAAACCTTTGAGATTTGTTCTAGTTCATGACGCACGCTTTTATCTGCAGTCTGTCAGAACTATCAATGTTAGACCCACATAAAGACATATGCATACATGCCTACATGGTACCCCCCCTCCTTTTGGCTAAACTTTAATTTGACTTGTTTGAGATTAAAAAACAAAAACAACCCAAATAATCATTCATAACTAAATGAGAAAAAAATGCCAATTGTAATACAAACTTGGAAGTGGAACACAACTTACTCTAAAGCTTGGATCCTCAAACATGTTTGGAGACCTCAAACTCTGGTCCTACCAAGTTAAAAATGAAGATTAGCAAGTGAATAAACTCATGGTATGAAGAGCATCAAAAAGTGCATTAGTACATTTACAAAAATAATACTACATAGAGCAAGTATGTATGCGTGACAAAAAATAACACAAGAATACAATAGTAAGAATGCATCAAGTAACCTTTAGTGCTTTCGAGACTTCATGAACCTCAAACGCGAAATCAGCATAACTCGATGATGTAATGATTTCAAGTACGCCTGCACAACAATCACTGCTAGTTTCAAATACGGGCAAATTGATATATCCGTGGATATTGTAACAACCATTCTGACTATGTGTATCCAAACTCCACTCTGGAAGTTTTTGTTTATAAACACGACCCGGAGAACCGAGTTTTCCTTTGTGGTCCCCATCCGCAACAATAGTATACCCCTCTGAGTTTAACCTATACGAGTAAAGCTCTTTATCAGCAACACCAAGACCAAAAGGTTGCTCCCAAGTTGTTAACACCAGCCGCTTCATTACAACAACGGGTGACCAAAACTGAACTAACACATGCTTCTCGCGAAATTTTAAGACCTTGAGAATGGATGCAATTTTTTCCTTAATCGTGTGTGAGTCGTGTGAGTCGATGATATTTTGATCGACCACCAGATCAGAGTAACCTACAAATTATAAGAAATTCTATCAAATATATATAGCGTTTAACCAGAATTAAATTTAAATTCCAAATATTACAATAACAGGGGTCAAATGTTGATGCAATTTCAATTGAAAGATTGCAAATGGGTGTAGATTGTGATTGCAATTGAGTATTCAATGAACAATTACTAGTTACTAATTTGAAGAATCAAGGATTAAGAATGATTATTGAGGTTAATTCTTAATTTCCATGAAAGAACATGGAGTATGTTTGGTGAAGAAGAGAGTATGTTTATTATATTCTGAACACCTCTTACAATTACATCCTACTCTTTTATGTATCAAATTCTTTATCCAACTATAAACTTGAGCAAACAACTTGAACAGCTAATAACTCTAAACTACTTGACTCAATTGACCTTTTGACCATTTTGCCCTTTTAAGCTGTATCGACTCGTATCATTTTCCCACAGAGCATCATTACATACCATATCAAAATTTGAACAAGTCATATACCAAATCTACCACTAAATTGAAGATAAGAGTGGAAGCTATAACCAATTAACCATTTATCAAGCTTCGTATTCAAGGAGTTGAATTCCCCAAATCAGAAATTACATGTGTATAAACATTAAACACACAATAATAAGCAACTAAATGATTTAGATCTGCAGAATCACAGAAAGACTTACTGTCGGGTATAGGGGATTCTGATACATTCACCTCTCGATCCTCAAAAACCCAAAGAGATGTCAAATAACTTCGATCGTCTGCAGGAAGAGGCTCATGAACGCATCGGTATCTCGATTTCAAATCATTCAGAAGTTCTGAATGATTACTTGCTCCAACCAGATCGCAAGAAATTTCGCTCCTCATTTTCCTTTTGTGTCTGAATGTTTGATGTATTGCAGAATGCAGTTAGATTTCCAAATCTTGGTATTTATTGCATGCGTTCGTGACCCTTTTAAAATAAAGAGATGAACCGTGAACCTTTAGTAATTCAACGCACGTTCGTGAACCTTTGGACTTTTCTTTCGAATGACGTGTCATCGTTGGTGACAACCAGATAGAAATTTTAATGTTTTTTCATTCATTAGTTTTTCAATCGACCGATTTTGATCAAATTTAAATGTGAACGTTGAGAACGCAATGGCTTATAGTGATTTAAGAAAACATCTCGGTAAAAACAATTTTAAGACAATTAAATTGAAAGGTTCTGCAAATAATTTTAAATAAATAATAGCGTATTAAAATATTCAAAATTAATTAAGTATAATTTTTTTGTTTTCACGTAAAAATTAATTCTTTCATAAACCACATCTTCTACTAATAAGTATCAAATTCACTCAAGAGTACCAAAAATGCAGTAAATATTATATATGTGATTTAAACATTTTACTTTTTAATGAATTATTTCATCCACTAACTTAAAAAAAAAGTTCATTTATATTCTTTGGCGAGGATTACATGGGAAGTAACATATAACTTAAGTGTAACTTTGTAGAACATTAACCACTTTAAATAGGTCATTTAAATTTAAAAAATGTTTCAAATAAATCAGTCAACTTTCTTGTTTTAATATATATTTTTTTTTGCGTGATTCTTTTTATTTCAATTAGAAAATATATTTTTTTTTATGCTAATATGGAACGGTGACGTGAATTTTAATTTCTTTTTTCTATTTTTTAAATGAATTAATTAGTTTTTTAATTTTTTAATATAATTACATAAATTAGAGAATTCAACTCTAATATCTTATTTTCCACTACTTTCTTAAAACAAACAAAATTCGATGATGACCCAGTTTGAGCAAAAGATGCATAAGTGACGTAGTTGAAACACTTTTGAAAGTTGGTTACTATTATGTGACATTTGTCCAGTATTTTAAACCATAGCCAAATATTAAAAAAAACAATATAATCTTTATACATATGATTAAAGCAAAAATAACAAATAAATAGTTAATATGGATTACCTTAGTTTATAGAGGTGTATTTCTATTATATAAGAGGTCACTGGTTCAAACGATAGCACAAAGTAAATTATGTGATGTTTGTTTTCCTAAAAAATGTATGTGCGGGCTATTCTGCATGCGTCGTGCGGACCACGCGCAACCACTGCCATCTGCAGACTGGTTGTTCTTTTCAAAAATATTTTATTAAAAAATGTATGCACAAGCTCTTTTTTGTATGACTTGACCCAGTCACTTCTAAGGTTTGAAGATGGTCAAACATCACCACCCACAACAAATCCACCACCACCACCCACAACCAATCCACCACCACTACCACCCACACCGACCACCCATCGTCCGCCACCAGCACCGTCCACCACCACCACCACTGTCTACCATCACCACCACCTTCTACCACCACCACCGTCCACCACCACCCACCGTTTACCACCACCGTCTACCATCACCATCGTCCATAAACCACCACCAACTTATTTTAGCAGTCTACACACGTTAAAAAAACAAATAGTCTTCTTCTTGCAGACTGTAGATGTTGTGTCCACCTCTTTTGCTACATATGTCTGTATATGTGGTTTGCATACTGGAGACTTTGAATGGTTTATAAATACGAGTAAGATATATAATTTCGCTCATAAAAAAGCAATAAATGCAATTGGAGATAACGTTGGACATCAATGCGTGAGATAACTCTTAGTATCGGGTACAAATGTACCCCACCATTTTTTACTTTTTTTTTTGTCAAGTCACACCATAATTTTCTTACTAGTGGAACCAAGGAGGTCAAGAACCGGTTGATAATATAATTCACCAAGCCGATAGTTACATTTATGTATTATGTTGTTAGTTATATAATGACGTTTGGATGTTGTCTCAAACATTCATAAGCTTAATATTTTCTTGCGACTCCTGCTAATAATCTAATATAGGTAACTAGGTAAGTGCGTCTTTAGTCTTTACTTAGTCTTTCATGCTCGGTAACACTATAAGTCTCTAATAGCTTGCCATTTTGGTGTTAATGACTTCCGTAACACAGCTCCATGTATATGTTCTTTTGAGTTAGAACCAATCAATAGAATGAAGTTAAATCTAGTGTAGAGCGACGAACATGGCGAAAGAGGACTGTCCATCCAAAGCCCTTCTCTTCTTCACTCAAAGGGGCAATGCACCAGCCAGCCAGTGTGGTGGCGAACACGCTGTGCTGTAAGCTAAGCAGTTCACCTTTATCTTATCATCTCCCATCTTCAATAAAAAACGACTAGACAATCTGAAATTTAAAAAACAAATATACTACTAATACAAGGAAATCACAATCTGAATACTACTAACTAATATAGAGTACTATCAACCGTAGTAACACAATGCGTTTAGTAACATGCAATACCAAAAATACAATCACAACTGAAAATTAATAGCAAAAAAATATAAAAAAAAAACAATAGGATAATCAGTCTCAAAATTACAATAACTCAAAACCAACATGGAATCACATGTATTTTAGTACTCGTCGTCTCATCCTTCTACCTTGTGTTCGTATCTGCAATGGCAGCTAAAAAACCTTTCCCCTAAATTCACATTACAAATTTATGGTTCTTACTGTTTTGGCGAATGATATGTGAATCAAACTTCAGTTTATCTCCATGAATTCTCCACTGAATTCGCACATTACCTCCCATAACCCCTTCACAGCTCTTCTCAATCCACCCACCTTCAACTTCCGTTTATTTCCACAAACAAATCTCAATCACCACCACCACCTCCGGCGCCGGTGTCGCTTTCAAACACCGTTCACCGTCAACTCATCTCACATTAATAAACACTGTGCTCCGTTAAAGCTGCCGGCCACTGCCGGCGTTAATTCTATCGAGCAACGTCAGGATAAGGTATTGATACCTCATGTGATTAAACAAATTTGGAAACCAATTGCGATTACAGTTTTATGGATTGCAATCGGGCTATGTCCAATTCGAGGGTTTAACCAAAACCCTGCAATTGCTGTTCCAGTGATAAGTGATATATTGAAATCGAAAAGAAGCAAAAGTAAACAAGATGAGAGGAATTCAAATGATCATGAGTTTTCAGTTTATACAAAGAGGTTACTAGAGATTGTTTCTAAGTTAGTTAG
>WOUH02000036.1:2556332-2574370 GCA_009936405.2 Stevia rebaudiana
TATGCCCTCACGTGGGGCGCACGTGGGCGTTTTTAACGGATGTTTTAGACGTCTGTTAGGCTAAAGGACAAAGCGCGCAATTTGTTGATATATAAAGGATGATTCTTGTCAATTTTAAAAATAAAGGACATGTACTGCAAAACGGTGCAAACATAAAGGACGTTTTCTGCAATTTACTCTTTATTATTGTACCTTCTGTGTATCTATAGTAACATTGTTATGGACCAGACTATATTCATGATAAAACTATGTTTAACGGTTTATAGTTAAATTGATATTTAGATCTAATCCTATAACTAAAGCCCTACTTGTTTCAGGTACAACGATTTTAGATAAATATTAATTTTCTTTGCATTGAATAAAAATAGTATTGAAATCGAATTAAAAGGTATAGTGAACGTAAATTGTGTTTAATGTCTACTTAGCTAAAAATCAATAAAGTCTATTAAATTACGACAATCTAATCGTTTAAACTCCAAAAATATTCTGTTTTGCCATTCGTGAAAGGCTCCGTTGCGTCCGGTCCAACAATATATTTATTTAACTCTAATTTTGATTTTTAGAATGTATATTTTCCTGTTGATAAGCCTAAAGAGGGGCAGAATATCTAAAACCCTAAATAATATATACAACCTTCTCACTACGTTATTTTCACGAGGGTTTCAAACTTACAATTGGTTCACGTACGAACCCTAAAACAATCGAAAGGTGAAATTCGAGCTACAAGAATTACAAATCTCTGATGGCGGGAACGTCAGTGGTGCCGGCGAACAGAGGAAGGCGGAATACGATGGTGGACGACGAGAAGCTGGTGTTTGAGACCTCGAAAGGAGTGGAGCCAATCATGAGCTTTGACCAGATGGGAATCAAAGACGATCTTCTCCGTGGAATTTATCAACACGGGTTTGAGAAACCATCTGCAATTCAACAGAGAGCTGTACGCCCAATTATTGAAGGTCGTGATGTCATTGCTCAGGCTCAATCTGGTACCGGAAAAACATCCATGATTGCACTCACCGTATGTCAGATTGTTGACACCTCGTCGAGAGAGTATGTTTTGTTTTCTATCTATCTAGCTGTTTATTCATTTGCAAGTTTGCCTAATTAATTTGAATGTAAATCATAGTTTTTCTTTTTTAGGGTTAGTTTGAAGCTATTATTTCATTTTTTTGCTGGCAGTCTTCCATTATAAGCCGTGTAATCTTTTATGATCTTTTGATGAGCAATTTGTCTTACCTGGCAACACCCAAATAATAATTTCGATGCATTTAAGCAATCTGTTCTCTTGATGTAAATTTCAAGTTGAATTGAAAGTGTGCATTCTCTAAACCATGAAAAAGATATAGATTTCATGAACTTGTTCTTGTCAATGTTTAAGCACTTATTACTCTTGAATGATTTGTGGATGTTTTATCCTTTAAGATTAGTTCTTTATGCTTTGCTAACTTTTGGATGGCAATAATGAAGATGCCTACTTTGTGTTTGTTCTTGTTGATTAACTGGCTTATGGTTTTTCTTTACATTGGTTATCTCCATAATTGGGCAGTTTGATTATTTGGTCTCATTCTTTTTTCTTAGTTACATAGTTCCATTTATTAGCTTTTTTTTCCTCGTCTACAGGGTTCAAGCTTTGATTTTGTCACCTACAAGAGAACTTGCAGCTCAAACAGAGAAACAAATACTGGCTATTGGTGATTTCATCAGTATACAAGCGCATGCATGCATTGGTGGAAAAAGTGTTGGTGAAGACATTAGAAAGTTAGAAAATGGAGTTCATGTTGTTTCTGGAACACCTGGTAGAGTTTGTGACATGATCAAGAGAAGAACATTGCGAACCAGAGCCATTAAATTACTAATCCTTGTTAGTTATCTATCAACTTTTTTACATTTACAAATAATACCGATACTTCTTTTAAATTTTGATATGTTCTGATTGGATGGAAGCTTTAGATTGATGTTATGAGTTTCAACAGGATGAATCTGATGAAATGTTGAGCCGAGGATTTAAGGATCAAATTTATGATGTTTATCGATATCTTCCACCAGAGCTTCAGGTTCTCCCTCCTCTCTATATATAACTATATATACATTTGTGTGTGTGTGTGTTATATAACGTATCAACATGATAAATAACATTTTAGTTTTTTTCTTCTTATTTTAAGGTTTAACATGAAGGTTTAAAGGGTAAAAACTTAAAAGAATAAATAGAAAAATAAAGCAATCTAGATGTGTCTGGTGACTATATAGTATATACACTAGTATTAAAGCTCTATCAAACCTTATGATATGACAAATATATAATTTCTCATATCGTAACATGTTATGCTAATCTTTTAAACTACTGATAGCAATAACACAAGTACACCACTCCTGCTACAATATCTTGATGTTATTTTGGCAATTACATTTTTATGTTATTGTTTGCCTATGTCTGAATCTGTATTTTAGAATGTTTTTCATCATCTTTTTTTTTATATGTAAAGAATCCTTTTATGATCAGCTCACTGTTGAATGAAAACTCCATGTTTCCCTCTCATTTAGCAATATTTGCATCATAATAACATGCATGATTATTGCAGGTCTGTTTGGTGTCTGCAACACTTCCAAATGAAATATTGGAAATGACTAGTAAATTCATGACAGATCCTGTTAGAATCCTTGTAAAACGTGATGAGTTGACTCTCGAGGTACCACATACGTCGCTTTGCTGTGAATTGATCTGTCTACCAAATTGTCTTTTATTTTAATTTATTTATTTTACTATGACAGGGAATAAAACAATTCTTTGTTGCGGTAGAAAGAGAAAACTGGAAGTTTGATACTCTTTGTGATCTATACGATACTCTTACAATTACTCAGGCTGTAATTTTCTGTAACACAAAGCGAAAGGTAATTAATTTATTGTCATTTATTCTATTTTGTATATTATGAAACTTTAAAAGTTTGTTACTTGGAAGTTGCAACCCTTTTAGACGGTATAAAAGTTATAATTTTATCTTAACCATATATCATTTTAATATTGTGGTTAAACTTACAGTTGTTTTGCTGTGTACATGTGTAGGTTGACTGGTTGACTGAAAAAATGCGCGAGAATAACTTCACTGTATCAGCAATGCATGGAGACATGCCTCAGAAAGAGAGAGATGCAATTATGGAAGAGTTTCGATCTGGTGTTACTCGTGTCTTAATTACCACAGATGTGTGGGCCCGGGGGTTAGATGTTCAACAGGTAAGTCAACGCCTTTGACTTTTTATCTCATTTTATCCTGAAGTTATGCAAACCTATATATAAAGTCATAAAGGACCTATTTAAAGCTTCTTTTTTTTAATAATTAATATGTTATGTTATGTTATGTACTGTATTACAGGTTTCTCTGGTCATTAATTATGACCTCCCAAATAACCGAGAGCTTTATATTCATCGTATTGGTCGATCTGGTCGTTTTGGACGAAAGGTAATTTAGAGTTATTTTCTTTATTCTGTTTCAGTTATGTTATTCTCACAATGACTTTCTTTTAAAAAAGTGGCTGATAAAACGAGTTTTTTATGTAGTCCAATAATCTGATCTATGTATTGTGGTAATTCAGAACTTTGAATTTTAATCGCAAAACATAAATTAAAGTTCTGTTTATCTAAATTTTTGTTTATTGGAAAGAATCAGTTAGCTTTGACTTATTTAGTATCTGGATTAGTGTTGACTTTGTTTTAAACTTATCTATTTTTTTTTCTTGCTTTAAATTTTTTTTGCAGGGTGTTGCTATTAATTTTGTGAAAACTGATGATATCAAAATTTTAAGAGACATAGAGCAGTACTACAGTACCCAGATTGATGAAATGCCAATGAACGTGGCTGATTTGATATGATTTGCTGAAAGAAGTTTTTAAAAATTGATTATGGATTGATTGATGATGACTTGTTTCGCTGGTGAGACTGAAAGAAAATTGTAATTTCATGTTTTTTTGAGTAATGAGTGGATCTGTGATGCTTCGAAACTTTAAGTTGTTTTGGATTGTAATTGTGGGATTGGATGAAAATCTTAAATTACTTGTCGTGTTGTAGGGTATCTGTGTGTTTTTAACCAAAATCTTATGTTATGTTGACTTTGTTATGTGAATATTTTTATGCTTTTTATTATATGAAGTGGTGACTGATAACAAACAAAATTATATGTATTGTTTTGTAGGGTTTTCAGAGCGTAGGATGCGTTTTATGTGAGATCTTGACTCTGAAAACCTTTTTTTGTGTCAAGTGTAATAGATAGACTAACAAAACTTGGAATAGAAGTTATCTAATTTGATTTAAATTACAACTCCTATTTTTTATTATAATTTCTACTAATTAAATAAAATAAAAACCAAGTAGCTTGTGGCTCAAGTTACTTGCTCAACTTGTCCACCAACTAACCGACCCATCATTAGCTTTATGGACTCAGGTGACTCACGTGCTTGGGTTGGGTTAATACAGCCGCATCACCTATGAGCTCAGGTAATGGGCTCAAGCCCGTGCTTACGGTAGAACTTTCACTCCTCTAAGCTCGGTCATGAGCTTCAAGTCTTTCGCATAATAAAAAACATGATATAATAATAAACTCGATCCTATAAGTTTCATTAACTTGAAAATTTTAGGTTACAAGTTAGCGTTTTATATGCTCGAGTATTTATAGGCTTACTAAACTTGAGAAAAAAGAATTTAATTAGATTACAATTAGGATTCTAAAGTCTAAACCATCCTATTTAATTAATTAAAAAAAATCAAGTTCTATCCCTTTATTTTAGTAACAGTGTATTTCTCAGAAGTGAATAAGTGATTAGATTATCGACCCACTCATAGGCTTGAGTAAGCCGTGACCCACCAAGATTAAGAGTTTAAGACTCAACAATACCTACACTTTTGTACACTAAAATTTTGAGTTTTAGAAAAATATAATTATTTCTATAAAAATTAAAAGACAACAAAATCAATTTGTATAGAGTAAAAGCTTTCACGTCTTAGTATCTCAATCTCTAAAAATTTAGAGATGTTATTAGGACTATTTTCTATCTCCATCTTAATCTCTGTCATGATCTAAATTTCTAAACTACAAAAATTTTCAATAGAAAATCTATAAATATGTAAAGATCACCACTCACAGTCTCTATGATATTTCATATTTGTGAGTGTAACTAAGAATAAAAATAATTAAATAAGTGTTTACGTGTAAATAGAGATAAGATGTAATTGGTTAAAATAAATTTAAATACAAATTTAAACGATTATATCTGATTAATAATAAAGATAAAGATTCTAATTTGAATTCTCCTATAAAGATCAAACTCAGCTACCTTCAAATAAAATTAGAGAAGAACTCAAATTTTATCGTTCTAACTGGACGCTGTATCGTTTCGATTCCTTGTTACGCAAGAAACCCTAACTCGTATCACTATTCTGTTTCCTTTTTTCACACTCTTTTCTTCGATTTCCACAGTCCACTGCGTATCTTACACTCTTATAAATACTTATTATTATAAATTCAACTCATTCTTTATTCACAAACACACACACACACACAATTAAGTCGACTGCAGCCATGAACACAGAGACGAAGAAGAAGAAAAGCGTGAGTCATCAGAACGGTGATTACGTATGCAAAACATGCAAAAAGAGATTTGATACTTATCAAGCACTCGGAGGTCATCAAGGAACCCATAAAAGGGTTAAAATCAGTGATAATAATGATGCATCAAATCTTGATACAGTTGTTCGTAAGTCATTAGGGTTGCATCAATGCAAAACGTGCATGAAAGAGTTTGAAACCGGTCAGGCATTAGGTGGGCACATGAGGCGGCACAGGATTGAGAAGGCTTTGAATTTGATGGAGAAAGAACGTATCTGGCGGCAACAGGTGGCGGTGACGGCGGATGGTGATTTGGTACTGGCGGCAGTGGAACCACAACAGAAGGAGGAAGATAATCGACATGAAGATAAAAGCGAGTTGGATAATAGACATGAAGATAAAAGTGAATTGGATAATCCACATGGAGATAAAAGCGAGTTGGATAACAGACATGAAGATAAAAGTGAGTTGGTTTTGGCAACAAAAGAATCATGTTTATGGCGGCAAGAGGCGGTGGCAAAGGCGGAGAGTGATTCGGTATTCGGGGCGGTTGAACCACAATGGGTGAAGGTGGAGGAAGATAAACCACCACCTGAAGATAAAACCAAGTTGATTTTGGCAGCAAAAGAATGGAGACTATCAGTTTGACTTCAAAGCTATATAGTAAGATCGAGAGATTTAATTCATTCAATTTTTTTTGTAATGCTTAGTAAAAAGTCTGAAGGATTTACATATATGAATATATGATATATAAGACAGGAAGATTACTAGATTAACATTTAGCAACCACTTCTACTGTAAGTAGTATTGAATTCGTTACATTTATATAGTATGTTTTGCCCATTACACACACACACACACATATACACACACACACACACACACATATATATATATATATATATATATATATATATATATATATATTCATACATGATGTATATGCAATTATGTGTATGTGTGAAGATTGATAGTAGAATTACAACTCAATGTTGTTTAGTAATTAAGCAGACTCATAAGAATGAAATCTATACACCATTGCTACAAATGGTAAGATGATTTTTGTGGAATACAAAAAGGCACAACAAAAACAAACCAAACACAGTGAATTCAAGAAATGAAAATCCAAACTAATTACATCACACCAAGAATTATATTTACACAAAAAAAGATGACTCAAGTGGATCATAAAACAGTGTTGATATGGAGTGCTTTTAGCAGTGAAGTCGCCATCTGTTTCACAAGAACTTGACCACCAGAACTTTGACCATCTCTGCGTTCTTCGATTAAATTTTGAAGTTTTTGAGGCAAATTGTTTTCCACAATTAGTTGTTTCGGGCGCGGGTGATGTTCATATACAGCCTGTTACAAAACACCAAAACTGAAATTCATCTTATTGTTTTTTAATTTTTTGGTTAATGTGTATTGTATGATGACAGTTGACAGTTGGTAAGTTTATCGGTTTACTATTTTGGAAAATAACCAACCTTTATTAGTTTGAGTAAAATGAGACGAGCAATGGCGTCTGGGTGATCAAGCCTCGATATGAGTAACGGTGTCAACCCGTTAACAGCCAATGTTGTATTTATTCGAGATGATTTCCTGCAAATTACATAAATGAAAATTATAAAAAAATATTCAAATATAGCATACAAATAAGCAACAAGTTAAAAACGAAGATTAAGAAAACGAACGTGATGATCTTCAAAAAGGGTTCGAGTATGTGCAAAAAGAACTGTTCTGGACAACACTCGAAGAATTTAACTAATTTTTGAACCGCGTCTCGTTTTAGCAAAGCTTGTTCGACTTTCTTGTCGTTATCATGTGCTAAACAAACTGCAATTGAATCTAATGCTGTTACAGACCAAATTTGGTCTTCAAGTAAACTCAAGTATACATCCATTCCACCATGAGCTCTTAATTGCTCCCTTGAATTACGTGACGCGTGGGCCATATCACATAATAAAGGTAACGCGTATTGTCGTAGTGGAGAATCCGACATTATAAAACGCATTAAGTGTGGAATAATTCCATTTTCTGCTGCTTGTTCTTGTCTTCTCTTGTTTATCTTGCATAGGTTGAATAGCGCATTGAGAACCTTCAATTAAAAAAAATAAAAATAAATTATATAGCCATTATACTTTATGCATATGCAATGTAAGATAATTATATTTTAGTGTTTATAACTAACCTCATGATGAATTTGAGATACGAGAGGACCGTCTTTGAGATCAAGATTGGGAATAAGATGCTTGATGGCATCAGCTCTTTGTAGGTGTTCCAAACAATGTGGATCGGTTGACAAGTGATTAATGCATTTTAATAACTGTAATTAAGATGACAATAAAGTCAACTAAGAAAAAGTCAAACAAAGTCAGCTATGAAATAAAGTCAACACCTTAAGCAAGATAGGCGGTTCAATTTTATTGAACATCTGAAAGAGCCGACTAAGTAAACTTTGACTACACATGTACGACTTCACCGTTGAGTCAGCACCAGCAAACTCAAGTAAAAGATCTGCTACTTTTTCCAGATATTCACGTGCCACGTCAGCATTCCAAGGGGATACCATGTGGGACAGGAGTCCTGATGATGTGGCACTTCCTGGTCTAGCATTAAGAACTCCGGAACCAGAGAGTACGCCTGATGCTGTTTGAGACACGATTCCTGATGTCGAAGCTTTTCCCTCATTTGATGATGTCATCACCCCGGTTTTCTTATTAGCTGATTTATGTGGAGTCCTAATCACCGCCTCCGTGTTCGCATTTTCTCTTCCACGACTTGAAGCCTCTGTAAAATCACAAGGAAAAAAAAAGAAGAAAAAAAATTATAATAATGTCAGTTCAACTTGACCCGTTTTAGAAACGACCCATTTTGAGTTTTGACCCATTACCAGCAAATTCAGCCATTAAGAAATCCATCCCGTTAGTTTTCTTCTCGTTAGAAGAATGCAAAAGAGGAAGTATAGTTTCATGTTTCTCCAAGCCTGTAAGATGTCTAACATACTCAAGTTGACCCGAAAAATGTCGCGAAGGCGGTTCTTTATCCAACAAACTTAAAAGCGGTCTCACATTTTCTTGATGAGCTGTCAAAGGATACCCGTTCGATACAGCATCCATTGATTTTCTCGGTTTATCGGTCGACAACCTTCCAAAATTAGAAAGTCGTTGTTTCGGTTCTGCATCATTTGAAGGATCAGTTTTATCTCTATCCATTGATGTTGAATCTGGTGATCTTGATTGATGTTTATCTGCTTCTAGTGTGAAGAATCTTGAATCGGGTGAGTGAGAAGATGAAAGTCTAGAAGATTCTTGTGGGCCGGGTGTGAAAGGGTGATCTGGTACGGTGTGTTTGAGTTTATGGTGGTCAGTATGATCTAGACCGTTGGTTGAACTCTCACTGTGGTTGAAAGTATGGTTGGTAGGGTCCAGTGGGCCAGAGCGGGCCCGCATGGCTAAACCGTCTATTGAAAAACCACCACCGACACCTGATATGGATGCTAGCCTTGTTGCCTCGTTTAAGCTATAAAGGGTGTTTATTAGCCTTAATAATATTCCGTTTTTTGCAGCGATTCGACAAAAATCATTCCTGAGGGTTGATCTTTGAAGTTTAAATACCTGCCACATGCCATCAATAGCTAAGTGGACCATTTGCCTGTAATTCACAAAAATTAATTATTTAATGGATTAATAAATTTAGTGACCAATAAAACTAGAAGCGGAATCCGTAATAATCAAATAATTAGTTTCAGAATCCAAATTCAAACAAATAATCAGCATAATCATAAAAGTTCTTTACGTAATTACGTGTTCAAAGAGATTCATCATAGTTAAATTATTGATTTAATAAACGAAAATAACAGTTTGCTTCGGTATGGAATTTAGTATAAAATGCGCAAACCTGTATTTTGCATAATCAGCCTCAAGAAACCCCACAAGAACAGGAATTCCACGACACGCGATAAACATCTGCAACGTCAATGAGCTGTAACAAAAAACTACAACCTCAAACCATAATCATTGTATAGTAAATTACAACAATTTATGCAAAAAAAAAAAAAAAAATTCAACAAAAAAACGCAAGTTAGCACTATACCTTGACTGACATAATTGCTGCAAAAAGTAAGCAGCTTCCATACGGACCTCTCGTGTTCTATCAGGCGATGCAAAGCCCATAACAAGAGGGACCTACATAGGTTTATTAATGGTTAACTGATTATAATAATTATAAGAAATATCTTGCCATTTAATTATGTATATATAAACTTGTAACTTAGGCTACAAAGTACTTACAAGGCCAACAAGACATGCGTTTTCTTGGAAATCAGTGTTATCCTTGATAATTTGATTTAAAACCTGCAGCACGGAGCATATAACCTGCACCTAAAAAACAGCAGTAACTACATCACTAACTATATTATATATTATTATAATTAGACAATAAAAAAATGTAGCAGGCCCATTTGAATAGTTGTACCCGTGTTCTAGGAACCTCGAGCAATTCTAGAAGAGGAAGCAAACCATGTTGTGTCATGAACACGTGTTTCTGTTCAGGGCGGCGTTGGAAAAAAACAGTTAACTGGTGACAAGAAGAAACAATCACATCTTCTGATTCTTCTGGTCTCAGTTGTGAAACTAGTTTGTCAATTTTAACCGCCTGCATAATCATTTATGAATTAAATAACTGTACACAATATCGTGTTTATGTGTCTTTAATTTTATTCCAACAATTTGATGGTTACCTGAAGATGAAAAAGATCGTCTGCAGGTAGTTTGTCATCAAAGCCCTGAATAACAAAAAACAAGAAGTCAAAGTCAAAGTCAAAGGCCAATAGTGAAGAAGTCAACAAAGTGGAAATGCAACTAATAAAGCTTACCAGACCATTAATACCAATTACATCCTCTTTTAAAACACCCATCATTAGATGAAGTATATCTCCACCATTAGACTGGTTTGATTCATTCTCCATTTGTTTTTGAACAATTGTAGCTTTTAATTGTGACGCCAAATCGGTTTTTCCACCATCTGTAACAAATGTGTTACCTTGATAATCTTGATTAACATGTGATGATGAAGCAGATGTTGAAGCTTCAGCTGATCGATCGTCTAGATGTTTGTAATCTATTGGCGGAAACAAATCTTCCAATGAAGCATCGCCAGGTGTATCACTAAATTTACTCAGTTCATCATTTTCTCCAACTGTTTTTCCTGCGTGTACACCCTTTTGAGAATTGTAGTTATGGGTTTTGCGCCCCGAGTCAGTAGTCACAGTGGTTCCATTTTCTTTGACTTTTTTATCTTTTGACTTTGACTTTGGAGATTCGAATTCTCCGTTTGTTATCACTACCTCAGTGGGATTCAATTCTAACGGTTCATAGACTTCTATTTTAGTAGCTGATTCGTCGTTTGCAGATGAAGATTCTAATGATGTCTTTTCATGAATAGATAAAGTCACAACTTGGTCTGCTGACACAGAAACATCGTCTTCAGATGCATCTGTTTTGTCTTCAGTATTCTGATTAATTAAATCACTTTCATCAGCTGATACCAACTCTGATTTATTTTCCTGAAATCGGATGATAAATTATTGAAAAGAAAAAAAAATAATTAAACCGCCAACAATATCAGGCTCTAAGAAATTAAGAATTAATGTAATTATCAGTTTCAGTTACAAGAATATACTTTACCTTCTCTGCAGATAGGTTCTCAACAATGCTTGAGACATCTTCATTTGAACTTTTGACTCCCACTGAACCATCATCATCTATGGTTCTAGAAAAAAAAAAGACTTTTCAGATATGAAAGCATAAGAGATTAACTAGGAGGCTAGGAGTTAAATGTACTCATGTAACTGTTTATTTCAGTCAAAAGATAGCATGTAACTACCTAAGTGTACCACTATGCCGAAGTGAAGACTGCAATACAACGCGTCTAGAATTTTGTATCCAAGGGTGAGAAAGCAGTGTCTTTGCATCGGGTCTCAGTCTAGCATCCTGAAATATGAATTTAAATGTTGAACGAAACATATATAACTATATAAGGGAAAATGTCACAGAATAGTAATCAAGTTTCAAAAGTGTTCTAAATAGGTCACTGATGCATCTTTTGCCCAAATTGGGTTACCAAACTTTCAAATCGGGTCATCATTGATTTTTGTTTGTTTCAAGAAAGTAATGGAAAATAAGATTCTAATATATGTAATTATAAAAAAAATTAAAAAAATTGGTTAATTCTATTAAAAATAGAAAAAAAAAAGGCCTAAAATCCACGTCACCGCCCCATATTAGCATCAAAAAAGGGAAAAAAAAATTTTCTAATTGAAACAAAAAGAATCATGCAAAAAAAAAAACCATGTTAAAACCCATATTTTAAATAAAATGTGAAAGTTGAGTGACCTAATTAGAACACTTTTTAAACTTGAGTGACCTAACTGAAACATTTTTGAAACTTGGTTACTATTTTACAAAATTACCCCTGCAAGCTTAGAGCAAATCACATATATTACATCTAACCTTTTTAAAGCACTGACGGAGAAAAGCAGTTATTCCAGGTGACAAGCTGTCAGGTATTGGAGGATGCTCATCCTGAAGACAAATTTCATGAAATTCAATAAGAGAGTTCATTATGGTACTTTTATTATTTTTCAATCAAAGAGTTATTAGACAAGTATTATGTTAGTAATTAGATAGTTGTTTATATTAGAGGGTATCAATGTGTATTTGTATTTATCTATTTATAGTCCTGTAATCTTTCATAATCTATACACAATACAATTTACAAAAGTCTATTTAGAGTTAATAAAGAATAAACAACAAATTGTTTTGCTAAATTAATGTGGTGAAAGCTAATAATAAAGAATATAACACCTGAACGATCCTAAACAGAGCAGGCATAGGTTGAAGATCATAATAAGGAGGTACACAAGTAAGTAACTCAATCACAGTACAACCAACACTCCATATATCAGATGCAGCACAAACTCCTGACATTTCAATAACCTGAAATAAATAACAGTTAAAAATAGATCCCATATCACGCAAAGGTAATAAATGAGGTACTCATTCCCGTTGGTCAAACGGTTCAAAGATTATATAGGAAATAAGATTTTCATTAAAATGGTAAGAATATAAATTTATTATACCTCCGGAGCCATCCAATAAGGCGTGCCAACAACTGAATGCGTATTAATATCAGCCTCGGTCAGTTTCGTGGCAACCCCAAAATCTGCCAGTTTTACAAGACCCTGAAACGGGTATTTGACAGATGTAGCAAGGTAAGATTGATATAAAGCTAAAAAGAATAAATAAAATCAGATGTGGTACAATTGGTGATATAAAAAGATCTACCTCTCACGTTTTTTTTTTTTTGCAATTTAGACACTAAACTTATTTTTTTTACATAAATAAGACATTATTTTCTTTTTTCTTTTAAGTTTTTACATAATAAAAAGAAAATGATATAACACAAATGAAAATTACAAAATTTAACTAAAAAGCCCATCTCAGCATATTTAATCAAAGATAATGTTCAAGTAAGCAAAAAAAATCCCATGTGTCATCCACGTAAGCATAAAGTATGTAACCAGTTTCAAGGTGCAATACGCACTTCTGGTAAATTTCGAGTTTTTGACAAGTTCAAGAATTAAATCATACAAGAAAAAGGTTTAACAACTTATCTGCAAAACTGGAAAGTGTGTTAGGTTTGCTACCATCTATCTTAAAATAATTATAAGATTATTCAGTGCATAAGATCTCAAAATACACTTGAGTGGCCCTAAAGAGGGATTTTTAAACCATGTTAATACTACAATATGAATCAGCTTCTTTTTACAAAACATTTTCTTACCTCTTTAGTAGTCAGGATATTAGCACCCTTAATATCCCTATGAATGACCCCTTGTTCATGTAAATAAACCAAACCTTCTAAAACCTGCAAATAAGATAAATAAAGTCATGATTACAAGATTTTAAGCCTAATTAAGAAATTAAAAACCAGTAACAAACCTGAGCAATATAAACAGCAACCAATGATTCAGGAAATGGACCAAATTTGTTTGGCTTAATAATGTTTGCAAGTGAGCCATTCTCCACATATCTGAGGTTGATAGGAACACCACCCAATAAGTATTGTTACAACTTACATAAATGACACAATTGATAATAATTTAAGAAAAGATGTAATGCATACTCAAGAATTATATGAAGATGCGTCTTTGTCTTTAAGGATCCAAGATATTTCACAATATTTTTGTGGTTCAAATTCTGCATATAAAAAACTGTATCATATAACATGACCATATGATCCACATGTCTAAATCTGGAAGTATTATTATCACGTATTATGAAACGGTAATATTATCCAAGTGATTTAAATAGTAATGTATTGTTTGTAACATAAGTAAAAAAGAAGTCAGAACAAGAAGATTACCTTAAGCAAGTCAATCTCTTGCTGAGAAGTTACCACGTTCAATTGATTTACAAATTTGTCCATACACGAAGCAAAAAAAAAAGGTGTTAGTATAAAATAAAGTAGTTGTGTACTTGTATGTCAACATGCTAACTAGCCACTGGGACAATCTTATTACAAACCACTAGACACACATTAGAGATGATAATGTACGTCACATAAAATGGTACCGCGTTCAATTATTTTACAAATTGTCACATACCATGATGATATTAAGATCCTCTTGTGCAATATTCTCTAAAGAAACTTGTTTTATTGCAACAAAATCCCCATTCTCCAAGTCTAGACCCTTGTATACTCTACCATATGCTCCTTTTCCAATCTCATCTCCAAGCATCTGTAAGATACAAAAAAAAAATAGTACACGCAAATTCAATATGTATATATCACATGCTGGAAAAGGATACACCTTGACTTTAAAGATAACATACGGTACTTTCTAATTATTAGTAAACTGGGATTTGCGCACAAGTTAAATAGCGATGCTGTATTTTTGTTATAATTATAATTCACCCATCATTTTATTATCAAAATGTTCTATAATGTCAGAATACATATTAGGTTCTGACTACTCCTATTGGATCAGGGAAGTATATGAATGCGAAATTGAAAGCCTTACAATCTAGCTTTTACAGAAATCCAAATCCCTAATGCTAGAACAAATTCATTATTCAAATTGAGATCATTATACCTACAAAACCTACCTATGAGAAACCAAATCTAGAAATGTGTTACTGGTTGCCAAACAAGTACACCAAAATCAAAATAACTCAGACAAATTGCTAGAATAATTACAAACACTACCAACTACATTAACAACGAAACTTATCCAAAACACCGCATTCATCCTCTGAGATTATATTAGGATAATTGAATCCGAATCAAGAGTAACTATGGAGTATGCTGCAAATTGAGAAACAGCATTATTCCATCACACTGCTTGATAAAGTTCAAATTTGTTATTCATTTTTCCTCTAAATTTCAAATCATACATCATATTGAACTCACAAAGTGTAAGATTTAGCAACCAAAGTCAAAAGCAATGAAATTGAGCGAGATAATGAACAATTCTTACGTATTTGTTGTCTAGGGTCTTCGACTTATGTAAGCCGGTCGTCGCCGGTTGCCGTGACATCTCTCTCGCTATATGTTCTCTTCAATTTCAGTGAGAGAGGAGGGTTTTCATTAACCCTAAAACGAGAATTACGCCATTACAGTTTATTCCAGTGAAATGAAGAGCTGAGACTTTCAAAATTTAAGATTTTGGCAAAAGACGGTGGGGGACAAGCCGGTAATCCGGCTGAAAGTGATCGGCGGCAGAAGCTAATGTATGTTGAAACCCTGATATTACTGTTTTTGGAGTTAATTAGATATTTAGACAGATGTTCATGATTATGTGATATAAAGCTATGGAAAAGGTTTAATATTATATGAATATAATTTTAAAAATATAAAGGCGTGCAAACCATACGAAATGAAGGTGAAATAATCAAGCATGTGAACTATGGGTGATAATTTTATCTTTGCCTAGTAATTGTTACTTAAAATATTAATTATTCTTGTGATAGTTATAATAGACGACTAAGACGAGGGTATTATGCGTGGTAATTTCATTATCATGCAAGTGTTAGTTCTTCTTGATTGATTCAAGCAAGTAGATTATGATTTAATAATCTCATTTATGTGTGATACTTATCATGCATATGATAATTCTTCTTGTATGATAATTATACTCTAGCTTCCTGCAATTTGCACGCAAAATGTCGTCGTACAATAATCGGCCCCTTTGTATATAAACTTTGTACACCTTTGATCCTTGTAATAAACTTTAGCGTTATAAAAATGTTTCAGTTTTTCAACAAAGAAACTGATTTATCCTTCTTTAGATAGGGAAAGATCAACTAAATAGGGACCTTATTATAAGAAGTTTAAGAGGGATTACAAAAAACCTCATAAACGTTTCAAACGAACTCCGATTGAACTCATTTTAGCGACGCTAGAACCGTCTTGTCAAATACAATTTAAATAGCACAATTTAACCTATTTATATTTACAATATATTACAAAAACTTTATGATTTATGTCATAGTTCCAAACGAAATATTTTATGTCAAACTCTAAAAAAAAAGGAAAGAAACAAGCATTACTATAAGTATTTAAAGAACATGAGGATGGATTTCCGTAACTGCCTTTTACAGTTTTTTTTTTTTTGAAAGGTATAGTTCAACGGCAATCTTGCCAATTCCTAAAGCTCTCTTAAACCAAGAGTCCCGAGTTCGAACCTCGCTGGCGCGCAATGCGCTACCTCCCAGTCGGACTGAACTACGTTCCCGTGCGGGAAACCATAGTCCACAGCAACGACCTCGTAAACCGAGCATTTCCTGAGCGGGAATCAAACCTGTGAACTCTGAAAAACCCTCACACCTCAGAACCAGCTGTGATGGCCATGATGGGTAAATGCCTTTTACAGGAATTCCATACTCACACTAGCAAGGGTATGTTTTTAATTCTCATGTGTATATGTGATATGGTCATATGGATCGATTTCTGCTTTCTCTCTCTAAGACGAAAGCTTCAGAGCTTTCTCTCTCATCATGGTTTCGATTTCTGGATCGGAGCTTGAGATTTCATGGCTTTGATAGAGAGAAGATGATCAGAGGTAGAGGGAGGTGGTCGATCGGAGGTACAAAGACAACAACGAGACGATCGGTGGTGAATCCCTGCTCCCGGCGGTCGTTTCGGTTGCGTCTGTTCTTCTCGCTCTTCTTTTTGCCTCTTTCATCTAACCAGTCGAGATGGAGAGAGGGTACACAGCCGTTGGCCACCCCATGTTCTTCCGATGGTGGTCCTGTTCCGGTTTCATCTGGTGGCTAGGGTTTGTTTGGATGCGGGCTTTGTCTCTCTCTAGCTTTTGCGGCTGGATCTGATGAACGTTTCACCGACGCTCCGATACGATCCCCGGGTCTATTTCGTTGAGGTACGGTGCTGTATAGTTGCTTTGTTGTGTCCGGGTCTGCTTTGATGAGGTTGATTTTGGGGTTCCTTTGATGCTTTCGTGAATCTCTTTTCACCAATGATTCTGGAAAGCCATGATGATCAGACTTTCTTAACAGATCTAAGCTTTTGTTTTATTTCATTTTTGGATTCATGATTTTGGAGGTTTGATGGTTTCTAGAATTTATCGTTACGGTTATAACATTTTGTAATGATAATTCTGGAAATTAGATGTTTTTCTGGACTCTAAGGCTATGATGATATGTTTGATTTGGATGTTTCCTCTTTGGTAACCAAGTGTTTCTCTTCTCTGCATTTTATTTAGTTTTTTATTATTGTTTTTTTTATTGGAATTTAACTAGAAATTATGTTTCCCAAGCTCTTTACAACTGGAGAAGAGAAGCCCGACTTGCATAATACACCCAAAAACCTAAATGGAGATTCCTTTTTTTTTTCCTTAAGGTGAAGCAAACTCTTTTTTTTTTAAGGATTTGATTTGAGTTCTTTTGTGGGTTCATTAGTGAGATTATAACAATCGACACGCGCATATATGAACATAACCTACCAAAATTACAGTTCCAGTTGCTTTCATCTTTGACTGGCTACAATCTGTATGTTTATCTCAGGAGGTAACCATTTTTAAGTTGTCACACCCTCAAATTTCCACCGCGGATAACACCGCAAAGGAAGGCGTGACACGACCGGCAGGATCAAAGTCATCAATCATATTGAACGACTCACTACATGCAGTTTAACAAAATACATTTTCCCATTCAATACGATCATAGTTTTCAAAATATAATCAGAGTTTTGCGGAAGCATAATTGTTTAGTGCGGAAGCGTAAGTTGTTTAGGTGCAACAATGCACCATTCGTAGCAAAATTTAGTTTAAATGTTTAATCCAACAGAAATAATGCATGCAAGACTCCACTAGTAGCTCCTAGTCTTAGCGTGCATCCTGGTTACCTGAGAAAACATACTTA
>WOUH02000036.1:2583213-2604803 GCA_009936405.2 Stevia rebaudiana
GAGCAGTTGAGCGTGAATCGTGATGATCTGTGTTTTAGAAAGACCAAAATATAACCCTAGCTTTATTAAAAAAAAAAAAACGAAAAACTAAAACATAGGACGGGATTCGTATCTGGGGCGAGCAGAGTCTACACTCCAGTTATAAATGTTCAATGACCACTAGGCTGAAAGATATTAATGGTAGGATTCACCCTTTAAAATACTTATGTGTTCACTCGGATTTTTAACACTACGAAAAAAAAAATTTCTACTAAATTTTTGAAAAACGGGGTGTTCCTGTGAATACGGTACTAACACTATGGATCCGCCCCTGATAATCAAACTCGTCTGGTAGTTCATATGAGTCAATCAGGTTGAACCAACTTATGAGCAAGTTTTGAACACTCGAAAACTTGGTCGAAGTCCTTGTCCGTATCAAACTAAGCATAGATTGCCTAATCCAATATGTATCACACCAATTAAGTTTATCTTTAACAACAAAAGCCAATTGTCTTTTTAAATTTATGTTTATGGAGATATACTAAATCGGTGTTACTAATTCACAAATCAAATTCGGTTGTAGTCTAGTTGGTTAGGATACTCGGCTCTCACCCGAGAGACCCGTCCCGGCAACGGAATATCGTTTTCGCTTTTATTAAAAAAATTTGTGATAGTTATTTTAGTATTTTGAATATTTAATCATGTCTTTTGTGTTTTGAACTTTTGATTTATGAACCTCTAACTTATCATAGCAAGAAAAAACTGAACATAAATCCAACATTAACATACCAAAATAATCAGATCATGCTAACATGATAATCACATTAACATACCAAAATAATCAGATCATTCTAACATGACGATCATCAACATATCACATTCAAACTACAACAAACAAGAACATAGATTTTTAGATCAAATCCACCATTACAAAACGTTATCATAAACACAAACTCAATCTCCCTATTTATGTCCTTTTTTCTTCCACAAATCACCAAACATCTTCATCCCCGAACCCTTTCTCTTCACATTCCCGAACCCATCATCCGACTCGTCTCCCAAAGGCGAACCGACGAACCCACCGTACCCGTCAAACGCACCGCCATAATGCTTATCCATTGAACCGCACCTCTCCGACACCCGTCTCCCGTGGTTCACATCCACCGCACCACCGGCTAGAACCGCTGCAGCCGCATCTGCAGCCTTTCGCCACTGCTCTGTTTGTACTCTCAACTTCTTCATTTCGGTTTCTAGTGCCTCTTTTGCTTCTTCAACTTCTTTTAGCTTCTCTTTTAACTGAATCTCATCGTTTTTACTCTTTTTGAACTCGTCTTCGATTCTGGTCAACTCTGTGTCCAGCTTCTGTTCTTTGACCATGGCCGATGATAATTGTTCGTTAGCTTCAGTTAATTTACGTTTTAGATCATCGTTTTCTGGACGAAAAGCTTCTAACTTCTTTTCTTTCTCTTCAATCATCAGTTTCAGTGAACCAATTTATTCGTTTTTCTCTGCAATTGCCTCTTCGAACCGACTTTTTTCCGGTGATTCCGGTGATTCCGGTGAGATGTCGACTTTGATCTCATCCTGATCACAAGTTTGACTACACACCATTTCAATCGGAACTTCAAAAACATAGGTTTCTTGCTGGTTGTCATCTAGGGTTTCGTGTTCTTCACTGATCTCGTTGTTGGAATCGTGATTCTCGCTTGTATCTTGAACCGGAACCAAAACCAGTAAGAACCGGCCGGTTTAACCGGTTTGTTCTCAAGTTCGTTTTGAGCTTCTTTTTTTGCAGTTTCAGTTGACGATAACTGATCTTTAAGAATCTTGAGTTCTCCTTGAGCTTGCTCGAGTTGAGTTTCCAACCCAGCGATTCGAGTTCCGAGTTTCTTCTGGTTCAAAGGTTCGGAATTTCCACTTTTTGGTGACCGGCGGTCGGCTAATTTTGGGCTCCGGTCACTCACCGGACGGTGGTGCGGTTGGTCGGAGTCAGAGCTCGATGTCCGGTGAGATACCGGACCTCTGGTTGTAACCCTTGGAGCCATTTCAGACCCTCTGTTTTCGTAAAATATATTAATTTTTGTCAGATTAACAATTCTCTGTTCTTTTAACTGAATTGAAGTTTGAAGAAATTAAAATGATGAATGTAGCTTCTAACCTTATTCTTGGCATTTAGAAAACAAAGATTTTGTAACAATTCGTGATCTTCTACCCCTTAGTACTGAAGTATCACTGTATCAGTCAATAATAAGTTAATAGAATATATACAAGACCCAAATTCAAAATTATGAAAAGTAATGATGAATTGATGATGAGATGATCTTACCATGAAGAATGAATTTGTGGCTTGAATGTGAGAGATCTGGGTAATTAACAGGTTGATGATTTGATTGTTGAAAATGTTGATTATGATATTGAAAGAATGAAAGAATTGGATGGATTTGTTTTGTCTACCTTGGGAAGGAAGACAGTGAAACAACACTGGCAACAAGAAGCCTTGAAGAAAGTGAGAGAAATAGTTTAAAGTTTGAATTAAAGTGAATATGTTTGATGATGTGTGTGTGAGAGGGAGGAAGAAGAAGAAGAAGAATCTGAATGAAGAAGATCACAAGAGAGTGATTTTTTGAATAATGGAAAGAGATAAATAAAATGTGTATATTAAATATTGATATTGGAAATCTCATTTGTTTTTACTAAATTAATGGACTTTTTGTTTGACCTCAAATAAAGTATCGTTTTCTCAAAAGTAATTTGATTTATGTTTTTCAAAACACTTTAAAAAAATTGTTGGTAAATGTCTTTTTTTCATTTTCATTAAGATCAACATATCTCTCATCCTCACTTTCTTATTATTAACTTTATTAATTATAACTTTCACATTAATTCAATAAGAGTTTTTTGAACCTCCTTGAGGTGAAGAAAGTGAGAGTAGGTTTCTTATTTTCATTCACATACTTATTACAAAATTACTACTTTTATAAATTTATTTCATATATTTAAAAAGTCTCCTAATTGGTTCACTATATATGTCATATTTTAATTAAATAAGACATTTTTATATAAGTTTTTAGAGTTTTTTCAACTCAAATGAGTTTTTATTCTATTCCTCGGGGAAGCCTGCTTTGGCCTTTTCTACTCCCACCGGGATTTCGTTAGGGGGAAGCTGTAAACCCCTCACTTTTTCTCCGGACCATAAGCCCTTGGGGATATATACATATATATGTATATGTATGTGTGGATATTAATACCAGGCCAAATATCTATATATTATGTGGATTGAATAAAAGAAAAATTAAATAGTTAGAATGAAAATTTAGGGATTATAAAACAATGTTTTTAGTTATAAGTAAGTAATAGATTAATAAAACAGAAAATGAAAAAAAGCAGAGTAATTTCTTTTGAAGAGATCAATTGTGTGACATAAGACGTCATGAGTTAATTACAAATACATATCATGAGTATGTGTGTATGCATTGATGTTGTTTAAGTAGGAAGAATGCTAATGTGATTTTTTCTCTCTCTAGAGCTCCCATGGGTGACACCAACAGTCACCGGTGGCAAGAGGTAAAATCTCGTCGGGGAAGGAAGGGAAGCAGCAACAATGAGACTGCCGACAACATACCGAGATCAGATGTGACCAAGTTCTTTGTCTCAAACTTACCAACCGGCTGCACCCCTTGGGAACTATCGGAGTTCTTGGGGGTCTTCGGGGTGGTGACAAACACATACGTCGCAAGGAGGAACAACAAGAAGGGGGAACGGTTCGGGTTTATAAGCTTCAAGGATGTAAAAGACAAGAAAGGATTGGAGAGAACCCTAAGTGGAGTGAAAATGGGGAACAACTGGTTAATGATAAACATTGCTAAATTCGCTATGGAGAACGAAATGTACCATAGGTTGAAGAAGGTGGACACAGACGCAACCAAGAAGAACATCCCTACTACCCAAAAGCAGCAGCCCAATGTTGAGAGATTCAATAATGACAAGAGGGGAACGGGTACATTCCGGGACGTCCTAATCAACAGAAAACAGTATTCTGGTTCGGTTATTAGAATCCCGGACGAACCTATGACTCTCAGTGATATACAAGGAAGAGCAATAGTATGCAGAACCATAAATCTTACAGTTCTGATGACGTTAAAACGGACACTTCGGTCGGAGGGTATTCATTTCACTCGGATTAATTATCTAGGTGGGTTGAATATTCTCCTCACGTTCATATCGGTTGGTGACGCTCTTTGTTTCCGGGACCAGATAAGAGTGTGGAAGAGATGGTTCGAAAAAATAGATATTTGGAACGGGCAGGACCTGAAATTCGAAAGATTGGCCTGGATAAAAATCACCGGAGTGCCTCTGCATCTGGCCGACAGGAAAGTTTTTAACAGAATCGGACAGGAACTCGGGGAGGTTGTTCACGTGCCGGAGATTAGCCGGGACGATGGGGACTGGTCAGTAACATGTGTCGGTGTTCTTGTCAATGATGGGGAACGAATATTCAAAGATCTAGAATTGGAATGGCGGTCGAAGAACTATAAGATATGGATCGCGGAAGAGCTAACGGATTGGATACCGGAAGGAATCGAGAGAGACATTGAACCTACAGTCGACGACGATGAAGAAGAAGAGGGGGAAATTAGATCAGACTCGAGCAATAGTGGTCCGAAGGACTTACCGGAGCGAGTGGACAAGCCGGAGGAAACAAAGGGTCACGGCAACATCGGAGAAGACGACATTGGGAAGGAACCAAATACCAATTGTCAAATCTTGGAAGATGGGCACGAAGAGCAGAAATCCTTGGAGTCAATTCCCAATGAAGATAACAACGGTCCCAATATCCAAGATAAGTTATTTAATCAAAAATTTAAATTCGGTAAAATAAGAAAAGTGAAAATAGATAGGGCCCAACGTAAAACAAAACTAAAAGATTATAAAAAGATGGGTGGGTATACTTATAGAGATGTGGGCATATCCCCAAACTCATTACGACCGAATAAAAGAAATCGTTTAGGCAGCCCAATCCCGACCCAATCTCTAACATCGAATAACCAAAAGGGATGTGAAGGTGGCAGCATTGATCTCAACGTCATGGCTAATTCAGGGGCGTCCGGTTCCTCTTGGATCCCTGAAACTCAGGTGAATCAGTTACCCCCGGTTAACCTGAACACAGAAACGGTGGACGTTGAAGATGATGAGTTGACTAATGAAGTCAACGAAACAATTAAAATTGGTGCTAAGGTTGGGGTGGATCTCACAAAACATAAGGAATTAATTACTGAAATAATTAAAAAGACTGGAATTAATGGTGGTCACCAATGAATTTTTTATCTCTTAACATATGCGGTATTGGGGGGGATTTAAAAGCTAACTGGGTTAAAGGGATGAAAACAAAGTTTGGTATTAGTTTTTTAATGTTGCAGGAATCTAAAAAGGAGGAAGTTTCGAGCAATGATATGTGTAGATATTGGGGCGGGAGAAACTTTCAAATGGAGTATGTTGGTTCTGTTGGTCAATCTGGGGGTACTATTTGCTTATGGGATGACAATGTGTTCCATAAAACTGGAAGCACTAAGGACCGGAATCTCCTTCATATTCGTGGCAGGATGGGTGGTAGTGGTGAGGTAATGAACATTGTCAACGTTTATGCGCCACAAAGTGTCACCGCAAAAAAAGATCTCTGGGATAAATTAACTACAATTATAAATAGTAATGACGGGTTATGGATTATAGCAGGGGATTTCAATGCGGTCAGGTACCGGGAGGAAAGAAAGAATTGCTCTTTTAAAAATACTTGTGCTAGAAATTTTAATTCGTTCATTTCGACGGCTGGCCTGTTGGAGTACAACATGATAGGAAGAAATTTTACGTATTGCTCCAAAAATGGAAACAAAATGAGTAAACTCGATCGGTTTCTTGTGAATGTTGAATTTTTCAATATTTGGCCGGAAGCGGAGTGTCGAGTTCTTCCTCGGAAATTGTCTGATCATAGTCCTGTTGTGTTAACGGTTTTATCATCTAATTTTGGGGCTCGTCCGTTTAGAGTGTTTAATTCGTGGCTTGATAAAGATGGTTTTGAGAAGACGGTTGTGGAAGCGCTTACTAGTTATGAGAATACGGAAGATCCTCCGGACATTAACTTGGTTAAAAAACTCAAACATCTCAGGGGGCGTATAAAAGTGTGGAGGGACGAGATGATAGAAAAAGAAGGGGGTATTGTAGATAAAACTATGTCTGAAATGGAAAAGCTTGACGAGATAATGGAAGAAAGAGATCTGTCAGAAGAAGAAGAATGGATTTTGATGGAGTGCAAGCGGATTGTGAAAGAGGCGGAATTATCTAAAATTAGAGATTTAAAGCAGAGATCCAGGGTTTCGTGGACCAAGGAGGGGGATGAGAATTCTAAGTTTTTCCACTCATTGGTTAATTGCAGGAAGGCGTCAAACAGGATTCACGGGCTGAAAGTGGAAGACAAGTGGGTGTCAAGACCAAATTTGGTAAAAAAAGAGGTTATGAAGTTTTTCAGAAATAAGTACGTAGAAGATTGCTCCAATCGGCCTAGTATTCAATGCCCGGGAATTGCGAAATTATCCAGTGATGAAGCTAGTGGGCTGGTTACCAAATTTTCTAAAAAAGAAATCAAAGAGGCGGTATTTGATTGTGGTGATGACAAGGCCCCTGGGCCGGACGGTTTTAACTTCAGGTTTTTGAAACATTTTTGGGAGCACTTTGAGACTGACTTCTCAAGAATTCTGGAGGTCTTTTATGATACTGGGGTTGTTAATATTGGGTGTGGTAATTCTTTTATTACCCTCGTCCCCAAAATTAAGGACCCTGGAAATCTAAATGATTACAGACCAATTAGTCTCATTGGAATGATAAACAAAGTGATATCGAAGGTTTTGGCAAACATGTTAAAAATGGTGATCGATTCTGTCATCTCTGAGTCTCAAACCGCTTTCATCAAAGGGAGATATATTCTCGATGGTCCGCTGGTTTTTAACGAGATCCACAATTGGGTCGGGAAACAAAAGAAAAAGGCGTTCTTCTTCAAAATCGATTTTGAAAAGGCTTATGATAACGTCAGTTGGCAGTTCGTAGTGGACATTCTTGAGAAAATGGAGTTCCCGAGGAAATGGTGTATTTGGATCCGTGGGATCCTATCCTCTGCTAGGGCGGCAGTGCTGGTTAACGGAGCTCCGACTTTTGAGTTTCCTTGTTATAAGGGGATGAGGCAGGGAGATCCTATTTCTCCATTTCTGTTCGTTATTGTTATGGAGGCTTTATCTTGTATGATCCATAGTGCGCAATCCGAAGGGATTGTCAGGGGTATTCAACTCCCCAATGGCGGTCCCGATATTTCTCATTTGTTCTATGCAGATGATGCTCTTATACTTGGAGAATGGTCATACGATAATGTTCTTAGTGTCGTCAGGATCCTGAGGTGCTTCCATGCGTGTTCTGGTCTTAAAATCAACCTTAAAAAATCTGGTCTTGTGGGTATTGGTGTCCCAAATTCTGACGTCACTGATGTTGCTAATATGATTGGGTGCAATGTTGAGGTGTTACCGTACAAATATTTGGGGCTTAAGGTTGGTGCAAATATGAATAGAATTGCTAATTGGGAAGCTGTGTATGATGTTTTTGAAAAACGGTTATCCTCATGGAAATCCAACATGTTATCTATTGGTGGGAGAGTGATCATGATCCAATCAGTGCTACAGTCTCTTCCTCTATATTTTTTCTCTCTCTACCGTGCCCCGGTCAAAGTTATTAATGATCTCGAGGGCATGATAAGGAGATTCTTATGGGGTGGGAATGAGGACAAGAAGCCGATACACTGGGTTGCTTGGGATAGAGTCGCATCTCCCAAAAAAGCTGGTGGCCTTGGTCTAAACAAACTTAACCTATCAAATATAGCTCTGTTGACTAAGTGGGGATGGAGATTCAAGACGGACAATAGGAATTTATGGGTCAGGGTTATCTCTGCTTTACATTCTGGAGGCTCCGGGTGGGACTTCCTTCCTGCTAAGAGATCCCTTGGTGGAGTGTGGAATAATATTGTTTCAGTTATAAAAAAACCAACTATTGTTGGTCGTCCAATTCGGAATTTTTTCAAAGGCATGGTCGGGGATGGGTCTGAGATTATGTTTTGGTTGGATCCATGGGTTACGGAGGTCCCTCTTAAACTTATATTTCCTAATCTTTTTCGTTTAGATTGTGTCTCTTCTTGCAGTGTTCGTGATCGGATAGATGGAGTGGAGAGCTGGCTGTGGAAACATGATCCTGAAACGGAAGAAGAAATCAAAGAGCTGGGCGACCTGGAAAATCTCTTAAACTCTTGTGACCTCACGGATCGACGTGACTCTTGGAAGTGGACCGGAGATGCGACGGGCTTATTCTCGGTTCGCGCGGTTAAAGATCTTATGTTAAGGAATCTTGAAGTCAATGATAGATTTGTTATGGATCGATGTAACTGGGTTCCTTTGAAATGTCGTATTTTCATTTGGCGTGCGGAGTTGGACCGTATCTCGACGGTGGAGGCACTGGGAAGAAGGGGTATTCATATCGAAGATAGTTGTTGTTCATTCTGTAACGAGGTAGTCGAAACTGTGGACCATATTTTTACCGCTTGCATTTTCGCGACGGTGATTTGGCAAAAAATAAGTGTCTGGTGTCGAATCCCGCAAGTCTTTGCTTTTTCTGTGAGGGATCTCCTTGTTAATCACAAGTTCTCCGGGAAAAGCCCCTCCGAGAAGGAAGTTATTTTTGGTATTTTCATTCTTACGTGTTGGTGCATCTGGAAAGCTAGAAACGGAATCAGATTCTCGGGTACTCAAGCTAAAATCGATGACGTGTTTAGTGAGATTAGAATCTTGGGTTTTATGTGGTACAAAAATAGGTCTAAACATAAATCAATTCGTTGGTTGGATTGGTGTAACTTTGTGAATATGTAGTTGTTTGTTTCCTCTCGGTCCCCGGCCTGGTTTCAGGTTTTCGGGTGGTTTTCTATAGAAGTTTTCTTTTCAAAAAAAAACTTCCCGCAAACTCTTTTAAGTAACATTGTTCCGAGACCCGTTAACACCTTTAATTGCAGTTTCCGACTATCGATCTGTGAGATATCAAATGGGGCAGGGGAAAGATTCTGCAAAGAGTCAAAGTCAACAGAAGTCACGCATACCATGTACTGATTTGGCATCGCGATAATCTCACCAAAAGCTACCCAACATGGTCTTCACCAAAAATTAATAACAAACATGAAGGATGCAACTGAAAATGAGTTCCTGTTGATGCAACTGATTCTTGGCATCTTCTCATATATTTTGCATTAATGCTATTATCCCAACACCACTGATTTCTTTTATCACGTGGAACAGATTCCCATTTTTTGTAAACAGATAATAATGTAAATAAATCGCCACCGGGATGGCAAAATTGTACTTTTAAACAATCTGATTTTTGCTTTTCTTCATCGTTACTGACTCTGCAAAATACGCTGCTGAAATTTGCCATAACTGCAGCAAGAACTAGTCCTTCTCTACCCAAACGATTTTCGAAACATTTTAGAATCATTTTAGCGAGCCTCGGTTCGATTCCTAATTTCACCAACATCCGACCATCTTTAGTTAACTTATGAACACCGTTTTCAAGATTATTGAATGCAGATTATACCAAATTCTGGTTTCAAACTAAAATTAGGGTTCCAAGTGAATTTAGGGGTGAAATGGGTTTAAATAGGGTCAAACATGCTTTTCAAATGGTCAACAAAAAATTAAGACACGTCATGTGTCAGCAACTTTTTAACGACGTTAGGGTTTTTAACGGCGGGACCGTTATTCAAACAAAAAATAAAAGATGGGACCGCTGACATTGATATTTTCAGGTGAGATTATTATTGGCCAATACCCGAAAGGTGGGATTATTTAAATCCAATTTGCCTTTTTAATTAAATGTAGGTGGACATTTAATTATTTAGCCCAAGCCCCAAATGCTCAAATAACATATCAGATCGTAACTCTCGGTTCTTTAGTCAGCCCGAGTGAATTTTTTAATAAATATAAAATATTTAAGAATAAGGGCAAATATAACTTTGTAATTTTTTTTTAAGTAGAGGCGACGTCAATACGTATTAAAATTTTTGAACTACCTGGTAAAAGTTATACACTACGAGCGAAAAAAAGAGCAGGGGTGGTCGCCCCGCTCGGGCTCAACAAAGCTTCGTCATTGAGCGCACCGTCCTCTAGGCGTGGTTGGGGCGTGGTGGTGGTCAAAGTGGTTGTGTCCACGCCGTGATTGAAGATGTTTATTTATTTATTTTTTCCAACCAATTACAAAATATTATTTCACCATATTTCCAATCATTACCAACCCACATCCATCCAAAGTATATTTCCATCCCCCAAGTGAGTGCAAGTGGTTGCCTACATGGTACCTACGTGGCACAACCACTCATCGATCCAACCGCAACGTATACCCCTTAATCAAATATTGATAAAGGCAAATTTAAGCATTCCAAACTTTAGTGTAATACAAAGCCGTGTCGGTACTGTTTTATATTATATATCGAAACATATACTTCAAAACTTAGTTATGTAAAATATTAGTCTATCCAGTATAACACAGGAGTTGACGTGTGGGGTCACGCCTACTACACCACCTAAACAGAAAAATATCAGTTGATCGTAAAACATCCTTTCAATCAGATTTTTCAAAAACTTCACATGACCTCTTTTTGGGTAGAAAAGAAGAAAAAGAATAGGATCGAAGGCTTAAAGATAAGTCATAAGAGTGGCTCTAATATCATAAAATAATTTGAATTCAAAGACGTCATTCTCACTCGTATACACATAAAGCTAACCTATCCTTACGGTGCTAATATCCTACCGTTACAACAATAATTTGACCAAATATAGATTAAACAAATATGATAAAATAATAACATCTAATAGTTACATGTAAATAAGATGTTAAAAACATTTGCTTTTGAGTCTTAAATGCTAACTTGACTTCATCGTCTTTGATTCATTACTAGTCATTACAAATACCTTAAAATTCCGGATAATTCGTGTCATCTTTCTTTTTACTCTTCAATATGTGGTCGGATTACAAATATTATCGGTAATTATCAGTTGGAACCATTAATACCACAATTTTTCACCACTTCAAAATCTCAAATGCATGCCTACTCCTCTCAATTATCCTAATTCATAATCTTATTTTTAATCTGTCAGAGAAAGCATGTCTCCATTTTGACATAGTGCATTGATGACTTAATAAAAGAAAGATAGTAAGGTTAACAGTTTTTAATTCGACTAACCACCTTATGTTTAATTAAATCAAAAAGTGCAAGTGAGTCATGCGATTCTCGTAGTTCTCATCTTTTTTTTTAATTGAATGGATCTGTATATGTCTGTCTACATATACATTTGAGTAATAAAGTTGGACCCCATACTTAGGTGGAGTCCAAGAGGGTATGTGACGCTAGACAATAGGGAAGAAATGACAAGTGTGGTGTCGTAAATGGGATTGAATGTGTGAACTAGCCCTCGCATCCTCATTTGTTCACGTGGAAGAGAGTGAGAAATCACAAATGTGGTGACGTAAATGGGATTGGTGAGTCTCACAAGTTGTACAAGATGTTGTACAATTAATGAATTAGTGAAGTCATTTGGATGAGAGGTGTCTCCATCTTTGAATAAGACTTGAATAATAAAGATGATGAGTGGTGATATGACGCTTACATGACAAAACTACACAGATGTTTCTAAGGTGATGTTTGTTTTCACCCAAAAGAGCTTCCAAACCTCTTTTGTCTGTGCGATGCAGACCACGCGCAAACGTAAGGCTCTATAAAGTATTTGATTTTCAGAAGTTTATTTAAAAAGATCAATGTGACTTCTTTTTCTTGAAGACTTGACCCTCATCTTCTAACATCTTCTAACATCTTCTAACGTCTTCACACAAATTAAAACCCAATCCTAATTTGTATTCTCAATATCGCTCCAGCCTCCCACGCCCAACAACCACCCATCGACCATCGTCTTCTCCGACGTCGGCTCCGGGATCCTTCTCCGGCGTCTTCGCCTGCTCCAGCCCCTTCATCTTCATCTTCGTCCTTTTCCGCGTCTGCTCCCGTCGCCCCCTCACCCTATCGCCACCATTGACGGTCGACGACCACTGCAGCATACGCCACCATCTCCGACCGGCGCCGGTGACCCTGCAGCGTACACTTCGATTTACAGGTAACCTCGATTTACACTTCGATTATCGATTAACTCTTCCATGATGGTGGATTTTGATTATAAATTGTGGATCTCTTTTATTCGTGACATTGCTTTGATTTCTGTTATTGAATTGAGTTTTAAATGATTATGATTATAAGAGTTCTGCTTTGAATGATAAAAGACACATTTCACTGATCTAAGTTCTGGTACATCATAAGGGTGGGAGAATTACAGGTATATTTGTTGGATGCTTTGAGAAGAAGGTCTAGAACATGATGAATATGGGTTGGTTGGTCAAGGTGTAGTCTAAAGGTGGACATGAACATTCTGATTGGGCTTAAAGCTATATGTTAATGCTTATGTTCTTCATGCTTTTATATACATGTTTCATAGGTTTACAGAAGTTTATCATATGTATCTTGCATAACACATGTATTCTACTTCTTCTCATATATTTACATTCTAATCATTTTACTGGAGCTTCTTGTATCCATTAAGAACATGACATCCACATACATCTGCTTACTTAGAGTTCCAAATTCATAAATTTCAGTACAATTAATTCAGTTGCATACTTAATTTTTTTAAACTCAGATCTTCCTCGAGGAGCAAACACTATTAATCAAAAGTCGGGAGTTGCATAAAAGTAGTTGAGAATGCCTCTCATTCTATCTCCATCTTTCATAAACCCTAGCTTTTATGTTAATAATGTCAAAACACCCAACATTTTAATCCCACAAACATCATTATCACACCAATATTACAATTCTATCCACTGCAACATTCTTCAAAATCACTCGTTAGCTAATAAACACACATCCACGATTCAAAAACATAAGTCATGTTTGGATATTGTAACAAGAGATTCATTAAACTCCAATTATGAGCTATCGAGTGATGAAAACGTTATGGAAGATGATTGGATGAATCAAGATGTTAATGATGATTTAGATTCACCATGGGAGGGTGCAATTTTGTACCAAAGAAACCCTTCAATCACTCACCTTGAGTATTGCACAACTTTAGAAAGATTGGGTTTAGAACATCTTTCAACCCAAGTTTCAAAATCACAGGCCTCGTTAATGGGCTTACGGGTCACAAAATCGGTTAAAGATTTTCCACAAGGGACACCTGTCTTGATCTCCATTGATGTAACCAGAAAGAAACATAACTTGAAACTTGATGGGATCATACGTACGGTTTTAACCCTTGGATGCAATAGGTAACTCTATGTTCTTGAAATTATGTTAATATTTTTAAGGATTGATAAATTAGTATTTTTTGTTGTGATCAATTTAAGGTGTGGTAGGCCCGCTGCAGATTGTGTGTTTTCCAATTTCTCACTTGTACTAACTGAAGAGCCTATTGAAGAACCTGAAATCATAAACATGGGTGTAATTTATGGTCCAAGTGAACAAGGAGACGATGATGTTGAATCTATTGACTTAGATGACTGGTTGTATTTCCCGCCTGAAGAGAAATCGATCGATATATCGAAGCATATAAGAGATATGGTCCATTTGGAAATAAAGATTAATGCTATATGTGACCCAATGTGCAAAGGTTTGTGTCTAAATTGTGGTCAAAATCTCAATAATAGTAGGTGTAATTGTAGTCAACAGGGGTCAAAGTCCAAAAGTTATGGGCCTCTTGGAGGTCTAAAAGAGAAATTGCAACAATAGGGTTGCCAAAGATCCTTAAATTTTGATTTTTTATATGCTTGTAAGAATTCTGTAGACTTATTGTTGATGCTTTATTTAATGGAGATTGCATGTATTAAAATTAATTTTTAGAAAATTAGTATTGTAAACCAATACAATGTGGTTAGCAAATGCAATACTTTTTTTTTGAAAACCAATATTTTAAACTATCAACTACAACCACCACAACTTTACATAGTAAATCTCACTCATAACAAAGCTACTGGTAGTGTCTAAATAGACTGGGATGTAGACAAATCATACGTGTAACAAACAACAAACAAATAATAAATAATAAAGAGGGTTAATGGATTTTAATACTTTCAACTATAGCGTATTGGCCGCTGCCACTCCCAACTAAAACTTTGACTCTCACCACTCCCAACATAACATTTTGTTAGCTGTGACATTCCGGAGGTACTGCCACATCAGATCCACGTCGGATCCACGTCAGATTTGGAGTGGCACAACAAACAAAGTGTTAAGTTGGGAGTGGTGGGAGTTAAAATGATAGTTGAGAGTGGCAGCAGCAATCCTCTATAGTTAAGAGTATTAAAATCAATTAACCCTAATAAATAATACTAAACATACAGGTTTACGACTTTATTCTCGCAAAGGTATTATTTATTAAACATAGACTTGTATCCAAATTTCATTATTGAAAAAAACACTTCTTAAGAAACACATAACTGAAAATTCGTATCCAGTAAATCTCACTCATAGCAAACTATACTGTAACAAACAGACAAATAAACAGTCTTAAACATAAATGCTACGACTTTATTCTCGCAAAGGTATTATTTATCAAACATAGACTTGTATCCAAATTTCATTATTACAAAAACACTTCACTGAAAGTTCATATTCAACCTAACAGAATGAAGCTCCGCATTTTCAGCTTCTTGAACCTCCTTCTCAGTCTTCCTACCTTTCTTGCTTTTGTAATAAACACTCATGAAGTTCCCAACAGCTCCATACTTCATTCTACACTTTTCATAAAGCTCACCATCAAACATCCTCCAAAAGTCAACCTCACTGAGTTCACTAACCGCATACTGTGTCTCGAACCCATGGTTCTCAATTAACCAATGTTCCATTCGACTAACTGCACTAGACCCATCAAAGGCTTCACCCCTTAACACCGGTCCTGGTGCGTAGTAGAGTCCAATATCTGTGTACATTTGCGCGTATGTGGTGTCACCGCGCCTGCATTGTTGCTCGAACCCTGGCTCAGGATACACCATTGTCTTGTATGGGTGCTTGTATAGTCTATGTGGACAAAGCCAAATGGGATATACCTGTTGTATAAACATGTAATAAATTTCATTAAGAGTTAATTGTCAAAATAATCACTGGGGTATAAAAACTATTATGTTTCGTCTAAAACGAAAACATCAGCCGTTTTCTCACTGACGTGTCAAAAAACTGTCAGTTTCATTCCAAAACTGGCAGCTGTTGGAAATCTGTTAAATAATAGTAAAATGACTGCCTACATATTTTATAGTTTTCGTCCATGAAATATTATTTATATTTCTTCATTTCTCTCTCTCCCCTCTCATTTCCTCTCTCACCGAGAGAGGGGAAAATGATAGCAACACCCTCAAATAGTAGGGTAAAAGACACAACTGCCCTTGTTGACTAACAGTTGTGTGTTTGACTAACAAATGTTACTTTTTAGACCAAAATATCAGCCAACGTCTGGGACGAAATGACAAGTATTTTCGTTTCTGAACGAAACATGATAGTTTTTGAATGGACGATTTTAACAATTAACTCTTTCACTAAATAACATCATTTATAAGTTCTTACTTCCTTTTTATACTAAAAAAATTCAAATCAACGTACCTCCATTTCATGATGAGCCCATTCTAAAGCATCCGAAACCTTGTAAAGAGGAACAAGCAAATCTTGAAGAACATGCATGTCATGATAATAGTTTCTAACCGCTTCAAATTGTGTGGCTTTAAGTAACGAAATCTTTGGTGGCATCATCCAACCAACAAGAACCCTAAACCACAATTGATCCGCAAATGGAAGAAGCAACTTCGCTTCCCAAAAATAACTTCTAGTGTGTCGATGATAATACTCGCGAGTTGGTATATACTCCACAAATTCACCTCTCTTTAAACCCGTTTGCGCGTGCTGGTAGAACCACGGCTTGAACCACCACCCGATACTATTAATCTTCCCCATATCGACACGCGCTTCTTCTCTAGACGCGTATCTTCCCGTCATGCAAACAGCTTCATGAGGATTGTACATTAATGTTTCCACAAAATCAACAATCTTTTTAATATCATCATCATCCCCAAATTTGGATGCAAATGAATCGATATACGCTTTTGTGAGATCGTTTAAATTGTTACCGCGTACGGGTTTATACGTTAACTTAACGTATTCTTTTATTGGTATAAGTTTTATTTCTGCACATGTAACTAAACCCAAAGTCCCTTGTGACCATGGTATAGCGTAGAAAAGATCCGAATACTCGTTATCTTTTGTGGCCCGAACGACCCGCCCGCCCGCAAGAACAACCTCATACGCAACAACCGTGTCGGTAAACAGCCCGTATAAATGCGAGCTTCCTTCAAGCCCGCTACCGTTAATGAGCCCACCAACCGTAAGGTCATCAAGTTCGGGGACAACAGCGGGTGCAAGGTTCATTGGGACAGTGACCCGTGTGATCTGACCCATGGTTACTAAAGGCTCACATTTTACAATCATGGTTTTCGGGTTTATCTCAAGAATGTTGTGAAAAACCGAAAGGTCTACTTTGAAATGTCGGGCTCGTTTGTAGTCGACATTGCGCATGCCGACTGTGACCCGTGGGTTTCGGGCCGTACAGATGAGACCGTGTTTTGACGGGTTTCGGTTCTTTAGTCTTTTGATCACTTGCATGAGGTTTTCATCGTGTTCTTTTTGGCGTTGTTTGTATGACTTCCGGTTTGATTTAACTTTTCGTAGATAATCGAGGATGTATAACATTACAGACATTGGAAGTACGAGGAAGATGATCAAAATCCATCGGAATTGGACAAGATAATCAACCCATATCTTCTTTCTCTTTGGTCTTGCTAACGGACTTACAGCAACAGACATTCCGGTGGATAATTTAACTGTACAAAACAGTGTTTCAGTTGTACTCAACTGATTAACAAATTTTAACTGGCTTTTGGGGATTTTGACCGATTTTTTAAACGTCTAGTGCCTAGACAGTCACCTAGGTCAAAATCGAGGCGTTTGGCTCAGCATAGCCCGGTTTTTATAACAATGGTTTTAGTTTAGAAAGATACCAAATCTCAAGCAAGGGCTCCGCTAAAGGTACACTTTTGTGTTACTTTTACTTGTGATACAACCCCGCCTCCCCCCTTCCTCTCTAAAATTCCAAGATAAATACAATAAAACCTTTATGTTTTCTATTTTTCATAATTTAGAACAAATTAATCTTTTTATAAAATCAATCCCCTCTAAATTTATAACAGTTTAATTTTGGTTTTACCATTTATGATATTGCATAATCAAATATTTATACAACTTTAGAAATATATTATTTTTTCTACTTATCATAAACCCACGTAAATAATATACACTGCAATTCATCATAATCTGATTATTAATTATAATGAATTAGTTTAAGACCTAGATATTTTAGGAATTCTCTATGGTATATAATAATAAATATGTATGTATGATCGATCACCTACAAGTCAAAGAACTTATGTACAACTTGAAATAGAGTACGTAAATGCCGACTAAACTATCTCAAACTAATTTACTCTTTTGCATTATTGTTATTAACTACAGATTTAATACATAAAGCAATTTTCCTTTCAAAATTTTTTTTTTTACAGGAACGATTAAGCAAAATTCTTCAAGGGTTTTTAACTAGAAAACACTTGAAATTAACCGAAAATAAAACGATTTTCGAACTAAATGAGGTATTTGGAACTCAATCATAATATCCAAACGAAGTTTTTTGAACTTTTTAAAATTAAAGATTTATTCAAGTGGTGATTTTGACAAATTTAAAATTAAAATTTTAGGGGGGGTGTATGAAAAGTACAAAGAGGGATACGTTTAGCTTAACTCATACAATTAATGTAAAAAATCAAGGTAGACATTAGGACAAGTAAATAAATTTAGGGATGGCAAAAAAACCCGAACCCAATGGGTATACCTGAAACCCGAAATATATGGGACCGGTATACCCGAAACCCGATGGGTTTGGGCCGGGTATGAGATTATTTTTTAAAAAATTCGTGGGTATGGGTCGGGTATGAGATTTGATAATATACCCGTTTACCCGTCCCGATTACCCGATTATATATACCCTTTTACCAGATTATATACCCATTATAAATTACTTTTTATATAATTATTTTTTACATAACTATATTCCATATGAGAATAAACTATATTTTGTACGTTTTTTCCTTTCTGATGATACTTTATGAAACTCCAATACAAGTGTAGTAGTATTTATTTCGTTTAACTTTAATCATATTTTGTTGAAAACAAGTATATATATATTTATTATTAATATTTACCCGATAAATACCCGACGGGTTTGAGCCAGGCATACCCAACGGGTATTTTTTGAAAATTAATGGGTATACCCGAAACCCATAGGTATACCCGCTACCCGGTGGGTAAATACCCGATAGAAACCTGACGGGTTTGGGCCGAGTTTGGGACAAGGTTTTCTTATCGGGTATGGAGTTGGGATTATCCAAATCCAACCCAAACCCGACCCATTGCCATCCCTAAGTAAATTAAAGAAGCATTCAATAGTTGTTTAATTGCATAACATGTCTTCAAGAACATAACGTATGTGCAAGAGTACAAGCAACATGACATTAAGTTAATGATGACAATACGTGGTATTGGTAATTCGTATCAATATACTAGCTTACAAACCCTAATACACGAGTTTATATAATTAACACTAAATTTTTAAAATTTAAATACAAAAATTGTTAAGACTTGAAACGTTGGAAAAGGGTTCTGTCGTTAATGATCGACTGAAACTGTTAAGCATTGCAATTTTCAGGTATGAAAAGTGCAAATTTACTCTTTCAAAAATATAAGATAAATACTTAGTTAGATAATAACAAAATTAATAGATTTTAAAATATAAATCTATTTTAGAATTTAAGATAAAATAAAAAAGTACATAAAAATTCAAAAAATGTGTTGTTTCCAGGTGACATTATTTGGAATCAAGTCTTAACTTTTTTGTCCTTAAACCACTAACAGAAAACTATTAAAATTTGAAATTTTAGGGCAAAAAACTGTTAAAACTTGAAACATTATTGACGGAAATTTTTAAGACTTGAAACTTTAGGGACAAAAATTGTTAAGACTTGAAACATTAAGGATGATATATGTTAAAGACGAACTGAAACTGTTAAACACTGCAAACCTCATGGATGAAAAGTGTAATTTACTTTTTTAAATATATAAGATAATTATTTAATTAGATAATAACATATTTAATTGATTTTGAAATTTAAATCTATTTTAGAATTTAAAATAAAAATTAATATGTATAAAAATTTAAATAACTATAGTGTTGACATATGAGATTATCGTTACCTACGTATTAGAAATAGAGAGATGCTCCATTTTCAGATATGATCCTAAGTAATTTCAGTTTCCAATTATACTAAAATAGCTATGGTAACATTAACATCACAAGCATTTTCATTAATTAAAACACTGAAATAATTTAGTTTATTTTCATCTACTCGTACTATTATAGAATAAGACTTTTATATAGTAAAAACGGTTGTTATTCAGACGATTTCCGATCATTTTTATGAATGAAATGAATTTTCGATAGATTTTAACCATAATAATCTGTCTCAATGGACATGTTTTTTACCTAATTTACAACTTTTTTCTGTTGCACAATTAGCTACCGATTTGCAAAGGAAATAAAATAGCCACAAAATTAGTGACCCATTTGCAAAAGAAATAATATTTGGTAATTTGAAATGGAAAGAAAAGAGCTGCAAAAGTAGTGACCGATTTGTGACCTTTCGGTTTTTATTTTTAGAAAATTTTCGACCACGTCTTGTGTATGCATGCATAATGTATTAATGTGTTTACAATCCTGTTTCAATGTAGGCACCTTCAATATATGAATTCTAAGATATATTTAGAAGAAGAATATGTTTCTTGAACGATAATCTGATTTAATTCTAATACATCTATTGACCATGAACAATTTAAATCATTAAAAAAACTTAACCAATGTACCTTCTCGTTTGCGGGCAAGGGTGATGTATTGCTAACACATTCAGTAAACACTCTGTGAGTTTCAGGTTGTTATTTGTTGATATTTATAGTAGTTATATCGGTAGAGGAATGTTCAAATGAGAATCACTACCTTGTGCGAGAACTAAAAACCAACACTTAAGTGGACTTTAAACATTTTTCATTTTTCACACGTTATTGATTTTCAAAACTAATTGTACCATTGAATCACAAATTTTTACCTCTTTCAAACGAGTCTAATAAAGCCATATAAATAAACAAAAAAAAAAATCACGCCAAAATTTCCGGGTTCAAAGGTTAGTTTTTAATGTTTAGTTTTATGTTTTAGCTTTGTGGTTTAGTTTTAAGGTTTATAGGTTAGGTTTCAAAGTGAAGCTTTTAAGTTTTAGCTTTATGGATTAGAGATTTGCTTTTATAGTATGTGAAATCAAAATATGTGAATTAGTTTCATAATGCATATGCGCAACTTTTTTGTGTTGCCTCGTTATACTTGTTTGAAAAAGAAAAAAAAATTGTAATTCAATGACGCAATTCGTTTTAAAAAATAATAACATATGAATAAATGAGAAATATTTAAAGTTCACTTAAGTGCGGTTTTTGAATTTTCGTACAAAAAGTGGTTCTGCCATTAACCATTCCTTGTATACATATATATATATATATATATAGGTAAATGCAATGGTCCTCTTTTTTCTTTAATATGGTACCAACTACCAACATTATGGCTCATATGTGGGCTGCTAGGTGTGGTACCTCAGTACTTGAAAGTGAAACTTCTGACGAAAGGAGACGATAATAGGCACTTGCTTCAAAAAACATATCACATGTTTGGCTTATTGAGATCGATATATCAACTGTTTACTACCATGTGTCACTTATGACTCTTAATATATTGGAAGTCTTCTATAAAAATTAAACTTAAAATACCAATTTACTATTTTCATGAATCTAATCAATTTTGATATACAACTATTGCAATGGCGAAAATTAGTAACACATGAAATTAAATATTCAACTATCTGAATTTTAACTCATATACTTTATTAGTTTATTCCATCAAATGCTCACAATAGAACGGGAAAACCACTGAATGGGCTCAAAGCCGAAGAAAAAAAAAAGGACGAAAAAGCCCAAAACAAAATAAAAGGAACGGCCCATTAAGATAGGCCCCAGCCCAGTATTGTAACAGAGACTACAAGGCTGGCAAGTCACATCAACATTTAATGTGATTAAACGAGCATTGATGATAAAAAAAAATGACGCAAACGCAAGCTAGCCAACAGACAAAGGAAACTCATGCTGGCTTAATATAAGACTGAACGTTGTGGGCGTCGTGGGGGGCGTCGACGCCGCCGAACACCGCTACGGGCGGGGCGTTGGCGGGCGTGGGTGTGTTTGGCGTGGAGATCTCCAC
>WOUH02000036.1:2613080-2625398 GCA_009936405.2 Stevia rebaudiana
CTATTGCACTTTCTTGGCATCTCAATGTTATGACTTGTGGTAGGTTGGTGAGGCAAGCAGCTAATATGTCTGCAATCGTAGTAGATAACCGTGTAAACAACTCATCATCAACAATACGTAAGTTGTTGCTTTCATATGTGTGCATAATCGTTTTTGCAATACGATACATTGAGTTTGCGGTAATTACTTTCAGTGGAAGGCTCTTCTTTTCAACCACTTCTCCATCGGTACTTTTGTTAAATTCAGTTACAATTTCTTCTGCTTTACGAGCAAACGATTTAACTACCTCTATTGGTGTTTTCCCTCCATAAGCACTTCTTTCCAAACTGATCTCCAACCATTTCCACTTGTATTCGACACGATGCCACACTGCAATTGTCGCCCTTCGAATACTCTCATACTCAGAGGTATTATTTAGGCTTTCCTCCACTAGATGAGTGTACAAAAGACCTTCACTAACACTTTTGAGCAAGTCTTCAACTTTGTCCTTATTAACATTTGGCAGAGCAACCGCCATGCATGTTAAGTTTCCTACTGCTAAGCTCCAACTGTTAACAGGTTCAACGGAAAGCAGAGATTGAATTTGATCATTGTCAAACGTCTCTACTCCTTTAAATGCAATCGAATTTTCAAGAAGCTTTAAAAGGTTGCTATGTTGTTTCTTCTCGGCATTATGAATCAACCGATTCATGGAATTTGTAATTCCTTTTATAGTTTTTTCAGCAAGTTGCATATTATCTTCAAGTAACAAAACGTAATTGCTAAGGTCTTCGTTTGTATCGCCACTACTTGAGGCAGGTGGCGGAGTAAAAAACTTTAACTTTACAAACTTGAAATAACATGAACAATATGTGAAAAAGATTATGACCACAATAGGAATGAGACCTGTTATTTTGCAAAACACAACAATTACCTTCTGAAATCCGACGCATAAAGTTAGAATGTGGATTATCAAATTATAAAGAAGAGCTCTTGATCTACGACTAGTTGACGAAAAGCTTATACTACTTTCTTTCCACTCACACAATTTTTGAGTCCAATACTTCTCTACTTTAAACACCAAAAAAGGTTTCCTATTATTACTATCAAATGATTTGAAGCTCAAAAGTATAAAGCATCTAGATATTGGGGCAATCGCACCCACTACAACTCCAATGGACTGTGTAACGACAATGGCAATCGTTGTCCACTTATACACAGATGTGTATGCTAGTGTATAGCCCCATAAAAAAAGCCGCCCGACCATATATGTGTGCATCAGCATACTAATTGCACAAAGTATGCCGTATGCAGAGGATGATGCATTACTAGCCATCACAAACTGAGGGCTACCGGTTTTAGCCATGATAAAATTTCTTTTCACAAGTTGTCTTAGCTTCTCAACAATTGACATTTTGTTTTCTTGTGAATCAAGATCAGTCAAAGTTGTTGTGCTAGTAGCTTGATACTTGAATTCTAAAATTGTTTTTGCGGTTGGAATTGTTACAGCGGAAGAGATCATTATTGTGAGTAAGAAGAGTAAAATACCCATATAGATGCATGTTACCATCACCATGGAATAATTAGGCATTACAGAACCGACAGTAGAAAAATCAATTACTTCTGTACGAATCTGAATGAAAACATTCACAATCAGCGTGATAACGAGAATGGATAAACCTATGACATTTGCAACAAGTGACTTGTTTTCCATAGACGCCAAAGAAGGCATTAAGTTAGATATCATTGTGCACATAAACGCCAAGCTTCCAATTTTGGCAACTTGGTCCACATTTCCTTGCATTGGACTACTCAAATCCACAGGTAGTTTCATAGCCACCGTTATCACAGTGATAGATGCGGCGTTTAAAGAAAAATATTTAGTTGGAAACCAAAATTTTTTGCTTCGGAAACCATACAAGTCAAGGCCCATGGCAAGAATGCAAAATAAAGATGCTACCGAGATGTAGATCCCAATTAACACCATTGGTTGGCTATACTTTGCCTCCATTTCTGAATTGGATTCACAATTTTGAACATCATTGCAGAAACGCTGCAACGACCTGGCGTCAAGGTTGGTGAGGTTAACATATGGATCTGGAAATGGAACAGAATACCACGGTGGCCAGATATATTGGTAACAATATCGAGTTGCAGGGTATGAACCCATGTTTGAATTTTTGATCTAGTAATATATATGTAGAATGATGCTAATTGTTAACAACATAGAAAATAAACATCTGTTTTGTAGACAAACACAAATTGTTGTAGATATGACGAAATATCTAGGATGATGCTAATGAAGTTGAGTGGAAGGCATTGTTGGTCCCAGACTACTGACTATTCTGAAATAAACCATTGACTAACTCTTATCGTATAACATGTGCGTGTATTTATTTGATTGGTTGATGTTGAATTACAAAATCAGTCACTTATTAAAAGATAATAGACTCTTGCGTTAAACTACACATGAAGAGATGGTCCACTTTGAACAAGTAAATTAAACTCCTTATTATAAAAAAAAAAAGAAAATTTAATAGCATATATTAATAATAATGTTAAAAAACTTAAATAAAAAAATACAACAACAAATTTATTATTAATTTTAAACAGTTTTCCACCATTTCAAAGACCTTGAATCTTAAGGTTGACTCAAATGAAGATGCCACTCGTCGATAAATCCCATCTTATCACGATCCATTTTTGGCAGTTGACGCGCTTCAAGAACTTTTATAATCTTAGTGGCCCGTCCAAGAAGACTGACCGCAGCCACAACACTAGCCTCTCGTTTCTCTATTGCACTTTCTTGGCATCTCAATGTTATGACTTGTGGTAGGTTGGTGAGGCAAGCAGCTAATATGTCTGCAATCATGCTAGATAGTCGTGAAAACAACTCATCTTCAATAATCTCCAAATTGTTGCTTTCATACGTATGCATGATCGTTTGTGCAATAAGATGCATTGAGTTGGCAACGATTATTTTCAAAGGAAGGTTCTCCTTCTCCACAAGTTCTCCATTCGTACTTTTGCTAAAGTCATTCAAAATTTCTTCTGCTATATGAGCAAACGAGCTAATAATCTGTGTAGGTGTTTTTCCTTTAAATGCATTTCTTTCCAAAGTGTTATTCAGCCACTTGTGCTTTCCATCGACTTCATGCCACACTTTATTTGTTGCCCTTCGAATATTCACATACTCAGATGACTTGTTTAGGCTTTCTTCCACTAAATGAGTGTACAAAAGACCTTCACCAACACCTTTGAGCAAGTTATCAACTTTGTTTTTATGAACATTTGGCAGAGCAATCGCGATGCATGTTAGGCTTACTATTGGTAAACTCCAACTATTTACAAAATCAATAGAAAGTAGAGATTGAATTCCACCAGTGTCAAACGTCACTACTCCGTCGAATGAAACAGATTGTTCAAGAAGCTTCATAAAATTGGTAAGATGTTTCTTCTCAACACTTTTAATCAAACGACTCATTGACTCTGAAATTCCCTTTACTGTTTTGTTAGCAAGCCTCATATCATCTTCGAGTAAAAGGACATAACCACTAAGGTCTTTGTTTGTATCGCCACCACTCGAGACAGGTGATGGAGTAAACAACATTGCCCTCATTGACTTGAAATAATATAAACAATACATGACAAAGATTATAACCACAATGGGAACGAGCCCTATTATCTTGCATGATACAACTATTGTCTTTTGAAATCCAATGCAAAAACTTAGAATGCAATTTTTCAAATTAAGAAAATGAGTTCTTGATGTATGATCACTTGAATAAAAGCTTTTATCATTTTCTTTCCATTCACATAATTTTTTTGTCCAGTAGTTCTCTACTTTAAACACTAAAAAATGTTTCCTTTTTTGGTTATCAAATGATTTTAAGCTCAAGACGGCAAAACATCTTAATATTGGGGAAATTGAGCCCACCACAATTCCAATGGATTGTGTAGAGACAATGGCAATCATTGATGCCTTATACACAGAATTATATTCACGAGCAATCACCTTCGGATGTTGTGCTTCATATCTCGCAGCAATTTGCCACACCATAGATATGTAGATAACCATACTAAATGCACAAATTATACCGACTGCAGAGGATAATGGATTACTAGCCATCACAAACTGAGGGCTACCGGTTTGTGCCATGATCCAGTATCTTTTCACAATTTGTCTTAGCTTTTCAAGAGAAGATATCGGGTTTTCTTGTGGATGTTGATCATTCAAAGTTGTTTTGCTCATGACTTGATACTTGAATTCTAAAATTTTCTTCGAGGCGGGAATTGTTATAGCAGAAGAGATCAAAATTATTAGTAAGAAGAGTAACATACCCATATAGACGCATGCTACCATCACAATGGAGGAAGACATGTGGTAAAAGCGTAAATAATTTGCGTAAATTACACGAGTCTTAATCTGAATGCCAACATTCACAATCAATGTGATAACAAGAATTGATAAACCTGTCACATTTGCAAGAAGTGACTTGTTGTCCATAGACGCCAAAGAAGGCATTAAGTTAGACATCATTGTGCACATAAACGCCAAGCCTCCGATTTTGGCAACTTGGTCAAACTCACCTGGCATTGGACTAGTCAAATCAACTGGTAGTTTCATAGCCACTGTTATCACAGTGATAGAAGCAGCATTGAGAGAAAAATATTTAGTTGGAAACCAAAATTTTCTATTTTGAAAACCATACAACAAATCGAGGGTCATTGCAAGAATGCAAAATAACGATGCTATTGAGATGTAGACTCCAATTAACACCATAGGTTGGCCATACCAACCCTCGGTTATCGAATTGGATTCCCACGTAAATACATCACTGCAAAGCTTATCGAAAGACCCATATTGGTTGGTGAGGTATTCAAATAGTTGCTTCTCACGTAACCAATATGAAACACTCTCACAATACTGAAATGCAGGATATGAACCCATGTTTAAATTTTTATGGCCAAGTAGTTTGTAAAACTGATGCCAATTGTTTTAAAAACAGAAAATATCTTTTGTAGCAATTTGCTGTTAATATGTCGAAATTTCTAGGATGATGAAAATGAATTGAATTGAGTGGACAAAGGCATTAATGGACGTAGACTTACTACACTAATGACAAAAACCATTGACCAACTACATCATCATCATCATACTCGGTATATCCCACCTAAAGATAGGATCTGAGGAGGGTAATATAAAGACAAGCCTTACCCATACCTCATAGGAATAAAGAGGCTGCTTCGAAAGAGACCCCCGACTCAAGATACCTAATCAACCATTCACCAACTACATCTTGCTGCAAAATACAAATATACCAAAAGTCCAAAACCAAGTCAAGCAAGATCATAATGATACCCCAAAACCATCACATCTATCATTATTGCCCAATTTGAACGAATCAGATTTATAGATTTAGTCAAACTAGGCTAGCCATGAATAAAAAATATTTTAACAAGAAGGTCCTTGTAGTAAGTCCTAATTTTGGAGTTAACTACACATAAGGTCCTTGGAGTTAATAACACATAAGGTCCTAATTTATTAATTTTGTCATTATCCAGTAGCTCTTCACTGTTTGTATTGTCTATTCAAGAGTAAATATTGGTTTTCTTGTGGATGATGATCATTCAAAGTTGATTTGTTAATGACTCTATACTTGAATTATAAAATGCTTTTTGAGGTTGGAATTGTCAAAACAGAAGAGATCAGAATTATTAGCAAGAACAGTAACATACCAATATGAACTTTACATGTATCAAGAATGTAAACACAACCCTATGAAAAGCTAAACATGCCAGTGTCACCTATCACAACACTATATAGCAATTCGAACCCAAAAAAGTGCTTAATGCAGCATACAGTGGTGAATGTTCATTAAATACAAAAAAAAAAATTTGATTTTATAATGACTTCGCATATGCTTGTTTTGGACCGGAAACCAAAAAGACATGGAATGTGCGTTGTAGTTACAAAAAAGCTAGCTTATCTACAAATCATACTCTTAACACGTTTCTTAATTACGTCGCAAAATATAGTTCAAATTGACTAGTAGGAGGCACAGTCTACAAGTTAGTTTGGTGCAATAGGATCTTGTTTACAAATATGTGCTCCTACTGTTGGCTGTTTTAAGGCTCAAGAGACTTGTTTCAAATTTCATAAATTCATTGTCATACCTACCAATTGACAGCTTCTTTCGACTTTTGCGCTAATCTGGTCCTTGTGTTATGATTATATCCCAAACCTTTGAGGTGTTGATGTCACACGTGTAACACTCAAGTACGCATGACCATTGATAATTAACATTTTAGTCCATTTGACCATACCATGGTTCCAAAAGATCAAAAGATGATACAGGGATGATAGACAAATGATTTAAGCACGATATGGTACTACCATGATCAAGACTGAAACTAATATGTAGCACAACCAAACCTATAGGTAATAACAGCTTATAAACATGCACATATTTGTATCGTTGTATTTACATATTTTCTTCCATAGTATAATTATTTATGATCATCTTTGTGAAGATTGTGAAGAATGTACAAGGAGGCAGAAGACAGAAATATACAGACAGAATAGCTTAAAAGATCCAAACCAGTTGCAATTGTCACCATTTTGCTCCTCTCAAACATCTTCACTAGAAGAATCATCACAATCACATGTCCAACTTTTGTCTTCAGTTCATCAAGTGAGCTGATTTTCATCCATTTAGGTCTCTCCTACGTGTCAAAAAGATTATAAAATCATCACGAATCTGAAACTATGTGTTAGCGTTTGCGTTTGTGTGTGTGTAATCTTAATCTTACTCTTAAAGCAAACATTCCAAACAAGGTAGAACCCTTAAGAGCGCGATCATCGGCTGGTGCTACATTATCAGTGGAGTTACTGATGAATAATCCATACAACCCCATTGCAAATATCAGCATCACAGTTCCAGCAAGATAAACATCTGCATATCTTGTTTTGATCAGCTGCAATTTTTTAGATTTCTAACTTTAAATGGAATAAAAAATAAATATAACAAGCTCACCAATTGCTTCTACTAATCTAAGTACCATCTTTCCTGTATGAACGCCTTTTGAACAACTCGTCCAGTAGACTTTATACGCATCTACAATGTAAACACAACCCTGTCAAGAGCTAAAAATGTCAGCATCATCTAATATAGCAACTCGAACACAAAATAAGCGATTAATACCATGGTGAAACTGTAGGTTCAAGAAAATTGAATATAAGAGAATGAACACCATTAATTCGTGTGATTATTTGGCTATCCAATCACTCAATTGGGTGCGTAAAAGCTATAGTAAAGTAATAATGAAATTATGCAATAATTTTGTAACTTGATGCAAAAATACACAAATGAGATTAAGGAGAGTTACATTTAAGAAGCATAACAAGGAGCCGGCTAATGAACCTCCAACAGCCAGAAGTGCCAAAAACCGAAAATCAAAGATCACCTGCTCAGTAGCATGAATCAAATCAAAAACAGTAAATGAGAAAAAATTTATCATTAAAACTTAGAAAAAGATTAACCTACCAGTATGGGGTACCAAATTCCCCCAAATTCAACTGAAACCCTAACAGAAGGAGATACATACCTTTTCAATTTCAGATTCGGTGGATTTCACTAGCTGCAAAGCAGGACTAGTACCGTTAGGGTTTGCAAGCGCGTAATTGAAGGTGTTATCAGGCGTTTTTGAGGAAGATTGTGGCGGTGGTGGCGGAGACTGCGGTGAGGCGACGGAAGCAATTGAAGTGGAAAAGCGTCGAGAACGGGTGGCTGTTGGTGGTATGGCGGGAAATATGATCGAAAGTGGCCGTACGCCGGAGATAAACTTCAGCGACGACATTCCAGGGAAGAAGAAAAGTGTCCGTGTGTTGATTGATGAGTGGCTGTGCTATGTGTTTTAGATGTGTGGGGCCTGGGATTTTGTGGCGGGTAGTGCTTTGAATCCAAGATAGTTTGGAATTTGCATCTACAATTTCACATTTCGATTTTAATCACGCTCTAAACGAATCAAGTCGGCTCGTGAAAAGTTTGAGATCGTATCGCTAAAAGCTTGAACGAACCGAGCCTAAACGAACTTGAGTTTTGAAATATGACTCGTTTATTTGTCGAGCCGAGCTCGAGCTTCACATGTCGAGTTCGAGACTTGCGAGCATGAATGAGCCTTTTATTTGTATCACTTTTTTCAATCTAATTTAATAACTATATATTTATATAAATAATATTATAATAAATTAAACATAAATAATTTATTATGTTAAATATAAGTATAATGATAAAAGTATTTAAGTTAAATAATTAAATAATAAACGAGCTGAGCCGAGCTTGGAAATTTTCTTACGAGCCAAGCTCGAGCTTTTGAACCAAATCTCCAAACGACCCGAGCTTGAGCTTTTGAATCAAAGCTCTACACGAGGGGCCGACAGTATAATCCTTATATATGACTTGTGGAAGCGAGTACTCCCACCACCCGAATCAACATAATTGTTTAATAATCTTTTGTAAGAGAAACAAAGTTTCTGCTGTGTAGAAATGATATTCGCAATACTAACAAGGCAGGTTTAGTAGACTTATTAATATTTTTTTAATCATAGTTAACATATCAAATCAGTAAAACCAGATTTTGGTCGAATTTTTCTAATAATTAAATGCCTTGGTAGTTATCAACATGAAGAAAATTACAGTCTAGTTTAATGATATTAGGCATTAATATAACATCTGCTATTTTGACTTGTTTCTCACAAAATACAACCATATCTACATATTTCACATGAAATTAACACATCATCAGATATATAATACACGTAATTTAAAAATAACATAAAATGAGAGAGATGAGTAAAAGACACATTCTCAAAGCAAAAATAATATGCTAACAATGTTTTATGATATCATGATACTTGAAGCTCGCGCAAGATAAGAGATTGTCTTTGAAACACTTGAATTCTCAACCTACGTAACCGGAGCAACAGAAGAAATAAAGATCAGAGCAAACATATACGCCGAATCCTTTTTAATTTCATTTTTAAGATAAAGAAATTGAAGAAACATACCTTGGCTCCATATAAAAGACCATGAACTCTAAGGTTGTTTCATATGAAATCGCCACTCGTCGATAAAGGCCATCTTATCAGGATCCATGTTTGGTAGTTCACGCGTTTCTAGTTTTTTTATAATCTTTGTGGTTCTTCCAAGAAGGTCGATAGCAGCAACAACACTAGCGTCTCATTTATCAATTACACTTTCATGGCATCTCATTGTTACAACTCGGGGTATGTTGGTGAGACAAGCTGCTAATATGTCTGCAATCATGCAAGAGAGTCGTTTAAACAACTCATCTTCAATGATCTCCATGTTCTTGCTTTCATAAGTATGCATGATCGCTTGTGAATACGATACATTGAATTAACAGCGATTAACTTTATAGGAAGGTTATCCTTTTCCATTAGCTCTCCCTTGGTACGTGTGATAACGTCATTCACAACGTCTTCAGCTATATGAGCAAACAATTTAATAATCTCTGTTGGCGTTTTCCCTTCATAAGCACTTCTTTCCAAAGTGTTATCCAACCATTTGCACATGTCTTCAACCTCATGCCATAATGCCGCCATTGCCCTTCGAATATTCACATACTCATATGCCTTATTTAAGCTTTCTTCCACTAGATGAGTATACATAAGACCTTCACCAACACTTTTGATTAAGTTTTCAACTATGTTCTTATGAATACTTGGTAGACAAACGGCGATGCATGTTAAGCTTACTACTGGCAAGCTCCAACTGTTTACAAAATCAATTGAAAGTAGAGACTGTATTTGCTCGATGTCAAACGTCTCTACTCCGTCAAATGAAACAGAGTTGTTAGGTTGTTTCTTCTCCGCATTCTGAATCAAGCGATTCATAGAATCTGAAATTCTTTTCATTGTTTTTTCAGCAAGCAACATATCATCTTCGAGTAACAAAACATAGCTACTAAGGTCTTCATTTGTATTGTCACTTCTTGAGCGTACGATGGGTGGAGCAACCAGTGTTGCCTTCAGTGACTTGAAATAATATGAACATTTTATGATAAAGATTATAACAACAATGGGAATGAGCCCTACTATTTTGCATGATACAACAATCACCTTCTGAAATGCGATGCAAAAACTTAGAACATGGGTTTTCAGATTATAAAGAAGAGCTCTTGATCTACGACTACTTGACAAAAGGCTTAAATCACATTTTTTCCACTCACACAATTGTTGTGTCCAATACTTCTCTACTTTAAACACTAATAATTGTGTCCTATTCTGGTTAGCAAACGATTTGAAGCTCAAGAATGTGAAACATCTAAGTATTGGGGAAATGGAACCCACTATAATTCCAACGGACTGTGTAAGGACGTTGGCAAGCGTCGACCACTTATACACAGATCCAAAACCATGCAAATCACCTCGCCTAAAAAGGTCCCCGACCATAAGTATTTGCATGACCATGCTAATTACGCAAATTATGCCAGAGGCAGAGGATAATGGAGTACTTGCCATCACAAATTATGCCAGAGGCAAATTATGCCCACATAGATGCATGCTGTGATCGCCATGGAGAAAGGCATTGACCACCTATATTAAACCGAATATTTAATTGCTTTCGTCTTAATTTGAATCAATATATTCACAATCATTGTGATAACAAGAATGGATAAACCTATGACATTTGCAAGAAGTGAATTGTTATCCACAGAGGCCAAAGAAGGCATTAAATTAGACATCATCGTGCACATAAATGCCAAGCTTCCGACCTTGGCAACTTGGTCCACCGTATATGGCATTGAGGTACTCAAATCTACAGGCAGTTTCATAGCCACAGTTATCACTGTGATCGAAGCAGCATTTAGAGAAAAATATATACTTGGAAACCAAAGTTTTCTATTTCAAAATCCATGCAAAAAATCGATTGCAATTGCAAGAATGCACAATAACGATGCTATTGAGATGTAGATCCCGATTAACACCATGGATTTGCTATAGCTACCCTTGATTGCTGAATCCACATCAATATTATCTAGTTCATTGCAAACATGTAATACAGACCAGAAACTTACGTTGATATTGCTCTCATGAAATTGTGGATCATAAAACAAGGACCATATACTATCCTTACAAAACAGACGTGCGTCTATTTCAAAAGAAATGTTCGACATTTTTCGGCTGTGTAATATGTAAAGTAATGCCAAATGATTATAAAAATGAAAGCAAGCATCCCTTTTATAACAGTTTTTTGTTTGTAAGGATCTAGCACATGCAGTTGAGATAGTGGGCATTACTTTACGGGATGTAGACGTGCTTATTATATTATATTATTAGTTAATATACACACAGCGGCCAGAGTGATGACGATATAGAGGAAACACGCATGATACAACATGGAACACGTCACACTACTAACATAGATCCTGACAAAGTATAACAACTGGCGGTTTTCCAGTCCGGTTATGATCCGATTCCGGCCTTGTACTATTTGTAATCTGGTTATTACCATAATGCAATTCAGTAATTATGTGAAATAAAGATTACTGTTACATTAAAAATCCTATTTAAATTCATTTGAGTGTAAGCGGAATTTCAATTCGGACAACGGTACAGAAGTTATACGCAAAACGATGTAAGTATTCATAGGCCCTAAATTTCACTAACTCCTTTGGAGGTGAAACCAATGGGGTTAGATAGGAAATTGAAAATCATGAGCGTGGGCGAAAACCGCGCGCGAAACGGAGTCCGAACGAAGCGGGAAATCGCGTTTGAAGTTAACCAGTCGCACCCGAAAGCGAGTGCGAATCACCACGACACGTGGCTAGGTGAGGAGGACAGCGCCGAGGTGAGTCAGCTGCCACGTGGCAGCTGCGTGGCTGAGTCAGCATGCCACGTACGGAGTCTCGCGAGCCAACACACGCCACGCGTGGCGCGCCAAAAGGTAGCCAGGATCCGCGCGACGCGCGTGGGATCCCTGGCAGCTTCTATAAATAGTTCATTTCGTCCGTTAAGGATTTCGTTCGTTTTTCTCTGATTCCGACTTTCCTCAAACACTCCAAAACACTCCTAGCAACCAAGTGAAGATTCTGGTCCGCTAGAAACGTTCGGTATACGCACGGAGATACGTTTTCAAGCAGTAGCTGTCGTTTTGTCCGTCAGATTTCTCGTTTCGCTTATTCTCTTATTCTAGCCGTTGTGCTGCTTGTTAGGTGAGTTCATGGCCCCTTTTGCCATTTACTTGTTTTACTATATACGGGGGAGATTATATATACATATAAAATGAATCCATGACACAATGACTATCCGTT
>WOUH02000036.1:2636505-2651048 GCA_009936405.2 Stevia rebaudiana
TTTAATTATTGTTGTAATGTAAACACTATTGTAATGTAAACATATGCTTCCGCTATCATGTAATAAACACTCTGATTATTGTGAATTAAATGGAATGTTTGTTTGGTATAATTGGTGTTGCGCATTATAAACCGGTTGACTCGATCATGCTGTTGTGTTGACCCGGTTAGTAACACCGACCGCTGCCTGGACCGGCTGGAGGCCGGGGGCCGGGGAGCGGGGTGTTACAGGTTTATTTATCACTCTGATTTATAATCACATGATGTGAAGTATCCGAGATAGTATGCTGATATTACTGTTAGGCTTAATGTCTATATGTGATAAAATGTATAATGTGAAATGTAAGATTTTGTTGGATGATGTTACCTCAAATTTATATGAATTTACTTATGAATGTTTTCAATTTGATTGATGTCATAAAACATTATAAACAGGCCAACAGGGTGCTTTTGTGCCTTCTGGAAGACATAGAAGATTTTTGTACTACATTCAAACGTTGAGGGTGTAAAATGTAAATGGCAAATCAATAATTGAAGAGCTTTTAGGTGATCCCCGTGTGTTGTGACCTCAGACAAGGTGCCCGTGGTGGCTTTGCTACATTCGAATAAGACATTTTCAAATGGATGGATATCATGCATCATCTTATAACAATAAGCATTTTTATTACTAAAACGTAAAAAACATAACTTTTCTTATTAAAAAACAACCAAGGTCATGGTCATTACCCCCAAAAAGTAGTGTTTAATATTTCTAAAAGACAATTGTATATTAATATACAAGGGTGAGGCAATGTGAGTTATTATTTAAATGGACAAATTCATGCAATAATGCAATTGTAAATTATAGATGTGTCCTTTTCGTTTTTTTTTTTTTTTTACAAATAGAATAGAAGCATTCATAATAAATCCATATATCTATCTATACAATTCAATCAAAATACATCTTTATCGATAAAATTTGTAAAACGAAAAGTTTGTACAAGACTTGTAAAATTATTGAGAAACAATATTAGTGTTGTGGTTATCTTTTGGTTAAACTCCGTGTTAAAGAAAAACACGTGATACATGTTGCCATGATAATTAATTCATAAAATAAAATATCTATATATATAGTAACATAAGGTCCATAGAGTTTAAGGTTTCAAGTTTTGCATTCACATTTTGAGTTCTTGCTTTTCTTTTTTTTCTTTAGGCAGCCTTTTAAGTATGTGTTTATTTAAATTGACTTGTCCTTAAGGAAACTATCTACAACGTCGAGTGTATGTCCTTTAGTACATACATTATAATTAGGATATCACATTAACTTTTCACTTATTTTTCTGACATACACATTTTATCCTCAACACTAATATATCCATCATTCCCACATATATACCATATTAAATATGTATTCAGTAATTTTGTGAGTGAGGAAATTAAAAGTATATATATACACTACAAGATATCTAGGCAATAGCGGCGACCACTGAAAAATCTGGCAGGGCTTTTAGCGACAACACCAATAGTGGCTTTTAAGTCATGGTCTTAAAATCAGAGTGAGTGTTGGCTAATATTAAAACCAAAGAGGTCACCGATTTAGTTCTTTATAAAACGATTGTTAGTCAATGTGGGAAAAAAAGGGTTTTGGTTACTTTTGGAGATGGTTACTGTTTGAATACATCAACTCAATGAAGAAATAATAGAAGAAAATACCACGAAACACACAAACACAACATGATGATGGTTAATTGGTTAGTGTTGGAAGGTCAAAGAGCTCTTAGCTCAATGGCATCAGGTGATGATGGTGTAGAGCTCAGTGACCAATAGGTCCTAGGTCCAAATCTTGAACTAACAGGGGGTTTTCCCAAAGGTGCTATGCATTCTGAGATAGGTTTCCTCCTGGCCGGGTCAGGATCAGTCAGGGTGTCCCCGAGAAACCGGGTCTTCGACCATTTGGTCGGGTCACTTGACTTTCTAGCGGGGGGAAGCCCCGAGGCACTCCTGTGCAAAAAAAAAAAAAAAAAAAAAGGTTAGTGTTGGAAGATATATCAACTCATCGAGCAGGTTTACCATCATAGTGATGGTTACTGTTGGCTTAGTTTAATAAAGAACATGTGAATTCTTGATGCAATAGTGGATTAAAACATTGGGTAATCGGGTTTTTACCAGTACATGTGCCGGTTAGTCTCGATCCCAAAGTTTATGAAAAATCAAGTCCCAATCACATTACGTTCGATCGGTACCGGTTCAAGAACGGTACACGATACCAAAACCAAAAGCTCATCTCTAGTTTTGGGTTCGTGTTAGAGGGTGGTCCTTTTACACCCATGACCAGATTTTCGAATATTCCCCTTCGAGGCTTGTTTCGTTTTATCTTTTTTATGTCTTATTTATTTTTTCCTTTGTTCTTGTTTTATTTTCACATTCTTCAATTTCTATCTACAAATAGTAATTTCTTCAATGGGTAGCAACCATTTAAGATTGATTTAGAGCATTCACATTAGAGTCTCTATAAATTATGTGAGTGGGTTCTTTATATTATAAAGATTGGTTAAAAGTGGTTGTGAGTAGAAAGATATGGAGAAACTGATGAATTTAGTAAATATAGAGAAACACTGTTCATTAAAGTAAATTGGGAAGAGAAAAAGTAGTGAAAAAGGTAAAAAGTATTATTATTTAATTGAATAGGAGAGAGAAAAAATAGTGAAAAGGTAAAAAATATTATTATTAAATTAAATAGAAGGGAGAAAATGTTGTGATTTTTTATAAATTATAAAAAAAATATAAAGATGCTAATGTGAATGCTCTAAGTAGCTATTGGCATGAAGCATTGCGGAAGTAGGGAAATACTGCCACAACACGCACCTGTTTAAGACGCTAGCTAGCTACAACACATTTGATAAAAGAAAATATATAAAGGTTACGTGTAATTTTAAATTTTGACACTTTAAAATATATACCAACTTTAAAAATGTTCAGGAACCATAAAGAAAGATAAACCGGGAAACACACGTGGACTATTGATTATTTTTATACTCTATTTTTTTGCATTGAATTTTTTTACTGTATTTTTTTGTACTCAATTTTTTTTGTACTTGATTTTTTTTTCTTTTTGTATTGATTTTTTTTGTACTAATGATCAACGGTTTACAAGTGTTTCTCAATTCTCCTTTTTTTAGGTTCCCTAATGAACCTTCCCCATACCGATTATATAAACCAACTAATTACTCTTTTTGGAGCAGTCTCTCTAACCCATTGGGATTAAAGGGAAAGTTTGCATCCATCTCATCCCTCCCAGACCATACGTTTCAGTAGGATTTCTAGTGAGCATGTTTGTTTGTTTATAAAATTAAATTAAATATCATATTAAATGATGCGACTCAATTTATCGTCGGGTTCGTTTAAAGACTTTGACATTCGATTGGCGTATTGGCGTAGCATGGACGAAATAAAGGAAACGAATCTGAGAAAATCGGATATACTGCATGACCACATACAAGAAGATTCCAGAATCGTGCACCACAAAATAGTTATTGTGTTCAGTTAAAAAATTATTTTTATAATATTGTTGACAAAAATATAATATATCACTATCATGAAACTAAATTAAAAAAAAAAACAGCACACACACCCTAGACTCAACCATAACTGAATTACTGGACTTTGAATGATTTGAATCCAAAACACTTTATGAATTTGTGTCATTAGGCCACTCGGAGTGGCGTCCAGGATGAGATGGCCCCGTTCAGGAACACCCCTCCCCCCCCCACACACCGGCGGGGTTCGGGGCGGCGTGGGATGGGATATACACACCGAGCTTCACTTGATTGTTTGGAAAGAAAATATGGGGGTGGGGGAGGAATACGAAAAATTGGGAAAACTGATGTAGCGATTATATGAAAATGAGAAAGAGTGCGAAAATCAAGACGACTCCCTCCGCTCTTATACTCCATACCCCCCAAATGTTTTAGAGGTTAAAATGTTGAAAATAACGTTAGATAAAAAAAGTAGCATGTCGAAATAGAGTATACTATATACCTTTAAAAAGAAATACAGATAAGAATTATAAACATATTTCAAAAATTAAAAGAATAAAAAATAATATAACCTTTAATATTAAAATATTATTATACTCTGATCTCCTTTAACTAAGATATTAAAGAATCGTGTCAAACTTGTCTAGATAAAAAAAGGGTATGCAAGTCAAGTCACCATAAATCCCTAGTCAATATTTACGAACGTAAAGCCATCAAAAATCCAATCTTATAACAAGACATCAATGATGATAAAAAACAACATGCAAAATTTATATAAAATATAATTTTAGGAAATTTATTTATGAATATTTTTTTATTTAAAGAAAAAATAAAACAATTTCATCTTTAAGCATTCAAATACATTCTAAGTAACAATATATTTACTGACCAAATATAGCATAATATATAATGAACTTTGAATTAAATTTCAATCAATATTCTAGAAAATAAATACACAACCAGATTTTACATCCCAGGATTCCAAATTATACCTCTGCTTGTGAAGCAAGAAAAGTAACATAAGTATAAAAATTAAATAGAAAACTGATAAAATATACGTTTTATCCAATACATTACAATAACAAGCTTTCACTTTTAGTTTTTGTAAAAATTAGCACATCCAATAAGGGTCAGTTAAGTGAGGACATAAAAGCAAAGCCAATTAGTAAAATCAATAATCAGCTGACACAAAAACCATGATAGAGTACACGGCGTTCACGAGATAGCCAATCAACGAGAAGGACGTATGTAGCCGATTAAAAGTTAGCCGGCGCATTCTCAACCTTAGCAGACTAACCACAACATGTAGGATGCCCCATCATTTGGCCAGTTAAACTTAGCTGGCCAACATTACGCACAAGCTAACCCTACACCAATGAACTCACTTCCAGTCGACTAATCGTGTAATTACACGGGTTTATTAAAAATATTAAATAATTAGTAATAAAATTTTAATATATAAAGATGTTTTTAAGGATATAATGTAACAGAAATTGCGAATAAATTTTTACTTTATTTAACACATTTAATAAAAAAAATTTTAACTTTCATTTTTAAAAGCTTTATATATATATATTTCTTTAAAAAACAAAACTGTTTTTTAATTTGTCCTTTTTAAAATAAATCTAGGCTAGTACACGTGTATTATACGAGTTAATTAAACAAAATTAAAATACTTAGTAATTTTAAAAAGTTCATTATTTAATAAAAATTCATACTTCATAAATATTTGTTTATTCAAATGTTTAAAAAAAGGTAAAAAATAATATATTTAGTAAATATATTAAAAATAGTTGTTAAATACATTTAATAAGAAATAGTTACGGGAAACAAATTTAAAAACCTCTAAAATAATAAGACATGAGACTTGTCATGTGTCCTCAAGAGTTATTTATTTACTAATTATAAAATTTTTAGATTAGTGATCAAATCATAAAAAGGTTGATTCAGATTAAAACAAAACTACAAGGGCCAGAAAGAAGAAAACCTAAACTCCAGGACTTTTTATTACCTTCTTCAATTCCCCGTAAAGTCATAAAACCCAATTAACCGTTTAAAAACCTCACAAATTTCTTTCAAATTAATACTTCCCGTTGAAAAATCAGATACCATACATGTTTCCTAACTTCCATAAAGGCATGCAATCAATCTATTCAAAGTCAAAGTTGATATATTTGGTGAAGGATGAAACTTAGTTAGGTCTAATTCGGTGTCTTTTATGATCAATTTCCACTTTGAACCATAAATACAGATTCTGTATCCGAATTTCTGTTGTTAGTTAGCTGAGCTCGAAGGTTTGTTGCTTGATAATTAATGCACTGTAAGTAACAGTGCTTCGATCGGTGGTTTCAAGTTAAGCGGTGATAATAATCGTGATCGGAGAATATATAAAGTTAAGGTAACTCCTCGGAGTTCGGTTATGGGTCCACCGTCAGCCACCGTGTTATCTCAACCGAAAGTTGTCACCGGCGATCATGGCTACGTTCTTGAAGATGTTCCTCATTTGACTGATTATATTCATGATCTTCCCGTACGTTTTATCCCTTTTGAATTATTTTTTTTTCATAAATATATCTGTAGGGTTATGTTATTATATTGATTTTGTATCTCTTGTATACAAATACGCATATGATATAATTAGCAGTACCTATGGGTTTACACCCAATATGGCACCCCTAAACGTTTCAAATCACTCTTAAAAAAATAACTGTATACACATATGTATCTTTATTTATATACATTTAAAACTATAGAAAATACGTACCTTATGTAAAGTAAAAAATTTAAATGATACGCACATAAAAAAATCGAATTAATTTTCCATACTTTTTTTTTTGCTTATTAACAGTTTACCTGCCCATGTGTTAGTTATATTTACTAACATAACCTACACTACACATGACTTGCATACACAAACATAATATGTTCAAATTTCTATTATTAAGTTTAGTAAAGACGAATAAAATTGGGATTATATATTTTTCTCTTATTTAAAAAAAAATAATATTGAAAAAACGAATGATTTATCTCTGTTCTGCGTGTTCTCAAATGTATCATGAATATGCCTGTATATATAATTATTCATGATAGTTGATATTGATTTGTGTGTGTGAGTTTGAATCTGATCATCATATTTATAAATTCTCGTAATTGTACTTTGTTGTAAATTAACAATCAAACTTGTTAAAATGGGTTAGAAAATAACACACAGATCACACACATTTGCAGATATTTATTGATGATTTTATCACTCCTACTCATTATGCTTAAAGATGAAGGGATTTTTACCTTTGTTTAATCGTCATATGTAGTATATCTTGATGAAGTTTAAGATTCTAAATGTATGATTTGTTGCAGACTTATCCTAATCCCCTGCAAGATAACCCTGCATACGCGGTTGTTAAGTAAGTAAATAATAATACTTTAACTAATTACACTCATCGTTTTCATGGTTATATTTGGCATGAGTTTTATTCACAAAAAACTTGATCTTGTGTTTTATCAGGCAGTATTTTGTTGATATGGATGACACTATTGCTCAAAAGGTCAGCATTTTGCTAATTTACATTCAGTTTAGTAAGATTCTTGAACATTATCGGTTTTTTAAATAAAGGATTAGTTTCTTTTTATTGACATACGGTATGAAATACAACTTGATGAGATGTACTTTTATGTTTTTGAGTGATTACTTGCACTAATAATACTTTTCCATTTTTAAAGATTGTTGTTCATGCCAATAGTCCCAGAGGAACACATTTTCGACGAGCAGGACCCCGTCAAAAGGTAAAAAAAAACTTAATGTTTAGCAACTATTTATAATTAACCGAAACCAAGAAATTAATCATTTTCTTCTGATGTGTTATAACTATATGCAATATTTTAAAAACCAGACCGGACAGCGAACCGGACAACTTATTGGTCCACCAGTCGGACCGGTTTGGCTGGTCGGACCAGAACTAAGAACCGGATTATTTTATAACCGGCCTGACCCACGGTTCAACCGATTTGACTAATCGAACCGTTTTAAGCACATAACGGTCCGACCGGTCCGGTCCGGTTTTTAAAACACTGCTATATGGTCATGTCAAAAAGAAATCACTGATTTAGTAATAAGATACGCGACTAAGAGACTTTTTACCATCAATAATGCTTAAACTAATGTGACATGCAACACCATATCGCGTATAAAATGAAAATGTTTTGGGTTTAAATACACAAATAAAAGTAGATACAAAGCCAAAGATTGACGTATCTCATGGCTATAGAAGTATAACACACCGAAAAATAACTAGTTTTGGGATTTTTTTTATAAATAATCTATATGTCACATATTACATGAGATGATATTTGAATGTTTTTTCAGGTATATTTCAAATCAGATGATGTTCATGCTTGTATTGTGACATGTGGGGGCTTATGCCCCGGTCTCAACACTGTGATTAGAGAAATAGTCGGTAGTTTACACGATATGTATGGTGTTACAAAAATCGAAGGAATTGAAGTAAGTTAAAATTTCATTACATTTAATTTCCCATCAAATTAAACTTATTAAAATTTTAACTCATATTCTAATATCAACCGATACACAGGGAGGATACAGAGGCTTTTACTCACGAAATACAATACCACTTACACCTAAAGCGGTTAATGGTATTCATAAACGAGGTGGCACCATAATCGGTACTTCACGAGGCGGTTATGATAATAATAAGATAGTTAATAGTATTGAGGATCGAGGAATCAATCAGGTTAGATAATATCATAATGGTTTAACACTTGGTATAAAAAAATGGTTTGACCAATTTTTTATTCTTGTGTGACATATCTATATACTTAGTGTTTTTTATTTATATATTAGGTGTATATAATAGGAGGAGATGGAACACAAAAAGGGGCTTCTGCTATCTATGAGGTATGATACTTTATTATTTAAAAAATTAAATTTTATAAATGAAGCAAACTGTGAACAATTTGTGTTGATGCAGGAAGTTAGAAGGCGCGGTCTTAAAGTTGCAGTTGTTGGGATTCCAAAAACTATAGATAATGACATTCCGGTAATTTCGATTTAACATTTTTTGTTTTAGTTTTCTGCACTTTTAATTAGATTAAGTTTGGTCATCTAAACATTTAATTTTGATCTTGATTTACAGGTTATAGATCAGTCATTTGGTTTTGATACTGCGGTTGAGGAGGCTCAACGCGCTATTAATGCTGCACATGTTGAGGCAGAAAGTAATGAGAACTGTATCGGGCTTGTGAAGTTAATGGGGCGAAATAGTGGTACATTTTAGCGGGTCGGGTTGACCCACAAACACTTCTTATCCATCTTCAATTTTTTTTTAGTAACTATCAATTCGTTAAGTATAATTATAAAAAGTATATCATCACAAGTTAACAATCTAAATTTCGAATCAAACATAGGGGGTTGTATGCAACTGTTTGACCGGTTCCCTTCTCACAAAAGCAAGATAATTAGAATAACTATATAAATTATTTACGTGTTAATTATGTTTATGCAGGGTTTATTGCAATGCATGCAACTTTAGCAAGCCGAGATGTTGATTGTTGTTTGATTCCCGAATCATATTTTTATCTCGAAGGACCGGGAGGTCTTTTTGAATATATAGAAAAAAGAATTAAGGAAAACGGACATATGGTTATTGTAGTCGCTGAAGGCGCGGGTCAGGATTTAGTAGCCGAGAGCTTACGAACTAACGATGACAAGGATGCATCTGGAAATAAGCTTTTAAATGATGTTGGTTTGTGGTTATCTCAAAAGATCAAGGTAAGAAACACAAACACAAACAATACACATATGCATGAGTTACACGAAATTATAATCTTAAATCGACTTTTAAAATGGATTGATGACAAATAGAGTCAAGTTTTTATCTTTTCGATTATGAGCTTGTAGCTGTTTAAGATAGCGAATCTTGTGTCTTGAGTTGTCGACATTGAAGGTATCATACCAGCGTTCTAGAATTTTGTCTTGTAGCAATTGAAGTTGTTATTATTTATTTGCTACAAGACAAAATAACTCATTCGGGTATGATATAATCAGTTTTGTGAACTCCAAGACACAAAAATCCCTATCTTAGAATACAAAAAAAAAATGATCCCATTTGTCATCAAGTAATTAAGCCCTTTTAGAACAACCCATTTAATGAAAACAAAATTTGACCTAAACAAGTAATATTGTTTGACCTAAATAAGTCAATAGTCAATCTTTGACTTAATAAAATTTTGTGTATCTTATAATCAGGGTCATTTCAAAAAAACACAAGCAGAAATGGAGATCAACCTTAAATACATAGGTAAGTACGAGAGGGTAAATCTGTCATTTTTCCCTTGCGGTATGAATATATAAATTGTATCTGGATTCGTGTTACAGATCCTACATACATGATTCGAGCGGTCCCAAGTAACGCATCGGATAATGTTTATAGCACTCTTCTGGCTCAAAGTGCGGTTCATGGAGCCATGGCTGGCTACACTGGGTTCACCGTTGGTCCGGTTCATGGTAGAGAATGTTACCTACCGTTTTACGTAAGTTAAATTTACAATAATACCCTCAAATCATATTCTGTTGGAGGAGAAAGAAACACAAATCAATTGAGTTTATTATTATTATTATTTGCAGAGAATAACAGAGAAACAAAACAAGGTTGTGATAACTGATAGGATGTGGGCCAGATTGTTATCTTCAACGAATCAACCGAGTTTTTTGAACACGAAAGATATTATCGAGTCGATCATGGATGAAGAACCACCGACTCAGTTGTTAGATAACGGTTTTGTGACCAAAGAAACTTGTGTTTGATCTTTGTTGTGCAAACATGCTCTTTTTCTGAAGTTGCAAGAATACTGAATAAAAATATTGGATCACTCATGACTCATGTGTGTGTATATATATAAGAGGTGTATCAGATTTAGATTTTTATGATCTCTGAAAGTGAGATGTGTTTTTTTGTAACTTTTTGAGCAAGATTTGTGCTTGAATAAGAATAAAGGGTAACTTTGTAGAATATTAACCAAATTTCAAAAGTGTTTCAATTAGGTTATTCAAGTTTAAAATGTGTTCCAATTTTTCAACTAGGTCATTCATGCTTTATTTAAATTATGAGTTTTAACATGATTTTTTTTGCGGGTGACGTGAATTTTAGTTTATTTTTTCTATTTTTAAATGAATTAACTAGTTTTTAAAAAAATTTAATATAATTACATTAATTCGAAATTTCAAATCTAATATCTCATCTTCCATTACATTGTTGAAACAAAATAAATTTGATGATGACCTGATTTGAAGGTTTAGTGACCCAATTTGAGCAAAAGATGCATAAGTCACCTAATTGGGATACTTTTGAAGGTTAGCTATTATTATGTGACATTTCCCTAAAAAAATAATGCTTACTTTGATGGTTTAAAACAAAAATATATCTGTATTTATAATGCAAATATTAGGCATTCAATTAGGCCTTTAATTTAAAAATTGTTGCCTCTCATAAAAGTGGTGTGGTTTCAATTCTTGCAAAGTCAGCAAAATTTTTTGTGGTATATAGGAGTAAAAAATGTTGTAAAAAAAGTAATGTTCATGAAATCATGATATGAAACAAAATATCTTTATATAATTATATATTGTCTACCAGCTCTATCTAATCTTTGGCCATACGAATATAATGATAAATGAATTCATTGATATAATTATTCTTGTTACAACCTCCAATGGAGAGTTGATATATTGATAGATGAATTCATTGATATGATCAAATCAAACCATTTACATTAGCAGAAGATGCTGTAAAATTTACAAATTTCACTAAATCTAAAATAAAACCTTTATGCATTCTTGATCACTCATACGAACATTAGAAACCGATTATCTTCGATGAACATGATGGTTTAGTTTAACATATGACATTTCACCATCTGAGCTTTTCTGGAAAATACTGGAAAAAAATAAACAAATTCAAGCAAATGAAAACTAAGATTTATACAAACTTCTTGACATTATAACTATCAACTAATTAATGTCTCACCTTTTTAATGAGGGATAAATAATATGGTTTGACCTTTTCGACATCAACACGAACTTTACTTTTACTGTAAAGGTCATACTTGCTGCAAACAAACGCGCGATAGGTGTTACCATGTTAGATAAATGTTAAAAATGCTAATACATTTAAATTAATGTTGATTATTAACAAGTTAGTGATGATTACTTGAAGACTTGAAGCCACTTCAAGTTCTCAACATCCTCATCGTTCATCAAATGCGTATAAGCTCCAGATCGATGCAATGCTGGCATAACAGAACTAAACATTAATAAAAGTATAATTTAAAAAACCCAAATTAACTAACTACATTGTTTAAATTAAGTTTTAGCAGCTTACGATAAAAAGAATGGTAACGAATAATGAATAATCCTGCTTGAGGCAAAGTAGATCCATTTTCTTTAGCCACCTGATAATTTTAAATCAAGAAATCATTATGAGTTCATAAATATTCTTAATCTAATCTACAATTAAGAATATGTATGCTTTATATTAAAAATTCAAAATTTCAAATAACATACCAAATACATGTAATCATCATGACCCCATGAAATCACCACATTTTCCAATCCACATCCTTCCTCATAAATTCCATTCTTAGTTTGATAAGCAGGATTGTTAATATCAGAATTTTCTTTGAAATACTGCAGTAATAAAAGTTTAAAACATAAACCTTTAATTAATATAACATACAAACCATCATTTTATCGAATTTGGCATCAAAGAATATACCTTATGATGAACAATTGATTCATCAAAAGCACAACCAAGTGGATGTGTATCACCAACAACAGCCCATTGTGGAAGCTCCCCAAATCTTGGAAGAAGTAGAACTTTCCCAAGGTCTATTAAAAAAAACTTAAATTTTATATTTATATATAAATAGTTATAAATGATGATTGCATGCATATGTAGTTATATACCATGAATAAGTGCAGTCAAGTGTAACCAATCTTCATCTGGATAATCTTTCCTAATTGCTTCAGCTGTCTGCAACAAATGCTCAATTTGAGGTTCATCTAAATCAGGATCACTATCATCCACAACTTCATTCAACAATTCACAACATTCCCAGATACTCATCTCCAGTTTATCAAGTTTTTTGTATTCATCTCTCATCTTCTTCACCTACATTAATTATCATCATTCAAATTCAAATGATTTACATAATTACATACACCTGCACAACAAAAAGTTTATTAAAATTGATCATGAATGCTTACGAATTCATATGTCTGGTGAATGTGGTTCATCTTGTAAAATTCCTCAACTTGTTTGTTTCGAATGCTTTCGACATCATAGTCTCTGAATGTGTTACCGAATGCGTTGATTTCCGGTGCGTCAAAACCGCCACCGGAAACCGTATCCGGAACCGTAAACCCTCCGTCCAACACGAATTCATCGGAATTACAGTGGTTCTTGTTTTCCACCGTTTGGGAATCTACGAACAAGCAAGAATTACACCTTAATTTTTACGAAAAATCATACGATTTTGTGACGAATAATGCATGGAAACATGATTTGAAATAAAAAAAATTACCAGGTGTGGAAGGCTCGATGCATACAGTCATTTTCACACAGCAAATAGCAAGGTATGTTGAACAGAATTACAGAATCGATGGTGTGATGATGATGAAGAAGAAGAAAGAAGGGTTTTTATAGTAATTAATCAGAGGTCCTTGATTGCTAATTGAAAAAGTTTCAAGTCCTCGACTGAAATAATAGTTAAAATACCTAGCTGTGTTCTATCCCTGAAGAAACGCGCCAATAGATAGATATATACGCGTGATTTGTTCCACTTGCGCACTCTCATCCATGGCGCGTGCATTACGATCTATTCTTTGCGTCTAATTAATTGAATTTTTAAAAATTAACTTAAATCTGCTTAAAAAAATTGAAACTTGAGATAGATTTCACATTCAATTTGTAATATATATTTGTAATGTGATTAACAGACATCACCCTCATAACCTATTGGTCACGGCCGCTGCTTCGGCCATCACTACCACTGACCCATGCCTCCTCCCTGCTAACGTGTGTTACCATTGTTGTTGTAGCGTGGTAGTCATTGATCGGTGTTGATGGTTGTAGCGACAGGTGGACATTTGGTGGTTGTAGCGTGATAGAACAATGACTAATCAATGATTCTAACTAAAAATGCCGAAGTGTATATATATTTATTCGTGTGTTCATGCGTGGTTGGGCTCCACCTCTGCCTTTCACGCCCCTTAACCTAAGCATTACGCATAGCCTTATAACTACCATCGAGTTAGCCTATTAACTATATCATAACCAAACACAACTTGTTTAACTATACAAGTTACAACAATCAACACAAACATGAACCATTTTATTAAGCAGGTTAATTAATACTATAGTCAAATAACCAGATTATTTTCATATGGTTTTTTGATCGTATATTCGTATAATACCCATTATATTAGTCTTAATCATTAAACACATCTTCAGACGCTAGACAATAAAAAAACACACAAAATTAATAATTACAAAATAAATATAAGGGAATATTACCACTCCGACCAAATTGCACTATAAACGTGACAAACATGATAATGAATTTGAATGGCCTCATATTTTTTAAAATTAAAGTTTACAATATAAAATATTGTATAGACGCGCGAGTGAGTATCATCACAGCAATTGATAGGGGCGTGTTATAGAATGACTCAATTCCAACGTGTTGTAAATGCTATTTATCTGATGAGAGGGAGTCGACTGGGTACTGACTCATCGCTGACGATATTTTTAGTTTTCGTCAATCAACTTAGCTGTCTACTCTCAGATTCTCATCCTTTTAATTTAGGGTTTTGCTATTTGAACACCCCAATCCATATTCCCACACCTCTGGCCCACCTATACGCCACGTATAGGTCTATACGTGGCGTATAGGGGTCTGACACCCGACAACGTTAACAGATCTGAAATTTTTGTCTTTTTTTGACCCACGTATAGCTCTA
>WOUH02000036.1:2670137-2680231 GCA_009936405.2 Stevia rebaudiana
CCCCCCCCCCACCCCCCCAACACAACACGGGGATGTGGAGCGGGAAATGATAGTGAATCAGCACCGGGTGAAGCCAGAGGTGGAGAAGTTCAACCGTTGGGGGTAGTGGGAAAAGTGGGACAACACCGTTCAAATAAAAAAAATGGAGAAAACTAATGTGATGCTAACGTAAAAGTGATAAAAGTGGGAAGGAAGGAGACAACTTCTTATGTCATGAATATAATCCAACAGAATAAAACACGTCATTTAGTTCATGATAAAAAATTAAAAGAATGGCTCACTTTATATTGAAAAGTTAATTATGTTTATTAGAAACTCGTACTTAAAAACATTAACAATGAGGCTCATGGACCCCAGTTTCTCTCCTCTATGTGAGTACACGAAAACCTTGGTAAACCCCAACCCTTCAACAACTCATAAAATACTTCTCATATCTAAACAAGGAATGAAAAACGTGAAGTAGTTCATGCAGTTATCCTGACCTATCTATGATGAATTTGGAATGCTCGAAACGACATGGTGTTCAACAACAAGCGTCCGTTAACCCGCGAATCTCGAAGGAAATCAAAGGCACGAGCTTCGTGTGGATGGTTAGTATATCCTCTAGATTGTCACTCCAATGGGAGGATTGGTGTAAATTATTTTTGTGATGTGGCTTTTTTTATTCTAGAGGATTCTAATGTATTTGGGTTATTTTTGTACTTGGTGTAATTGGCTAGTTAAAGCATCTTGCTTGGCCAGTTATTATGGAATAATAATAGATATTTTCCGTTAAAAAGAAAAAAGACTTGTATACATGGTTTTTTCCTCGAGAATACTCAAAGTCCCTAAACCTCATATTCCACCTCAAAATCATCTCTAATGTCAGTGAAGTTCTCATTACATCATTACTTGCTGGCTTCTTCGTGATTTAATTTGGAATGAGATCGATGTTGTACCACTACCGTACCAAAAAGTATTAATACCGAAAACCTGAAAAAACAACTATTGGCATCCGTACCAATTTTGTCATATTGATACTGACAAGTATTGGTACCACTGAGATTACCAGATCCAATGAGTACCGGTACTGAAATGTGAAAAAATACCGTTATCGTGATCAATAGTGTTTGGTCGTTGGTTTGATGCCAATACGAGTACAATATCGCAACAATAGTGATACTCGGTAAGAAATGCTCAATCCTAAATTTAGCAAGCATCAAAATTGCTTTTAAATCAATAAAGAAAACATAGCATGTATAAAATTCTAAGAACAAGGTCTATATAACATGAATAATTTGGATACTCGTTCAAAAAAATAAATAAAAATAATTTGCATATATATAAAAGGAATAATTATTAAGTTTGGACTTTTAGAGCTCCTTTTTCTAAATACAAAAGTAAACAAAAAGCCCAAATACCTCCCCCAAAAGGGCCCTCTTCGTCGACGTCTGCATGTCCAGCCCACTACTTTCAGAGACGACGAAATAATTTTTTGCAGAGAAATACGAGCTTGAAGACGAACCAGAACGAACAACATTATATAGACACAAATCCTTACATCAAGAACATTCACATGTATGATGCATATGTATAATTTTGAGTGATTAGGGTTAATATTTCAAAAGGGGGCACTGAGTCGATTCAATTCATGTCCTAATTTTCTAGGGCAAAATTCGTTTTTAATTTAGAAATTGATCTATTTTACATCAAAGCAGCACCGAAGGGTATAGGGAAAGCGTTTCTAAGCTGGATACTGTTGCAGTGCTCTTCGCAATTCAGGTATTTCTCTCAGAAACCCTAGAATTGGACAAAATGTTTTATGTTGTGTAAACCCTAGAAACTGAAACCATCGGAAAATACTATTAGAGTTGATTATTGGCCTTTAAATGTGTAGTTATGTAATTGCAGTGTTGTATTGGTGCATTTTGATTGAATGCATGCTTCAAAACTAGCCATGTGTCAAGTAAATGAATCCAGGTTGGCTTTTTATTCTTCAAAGCAGTGTATTATTCACGACATATGTTAACGGGGCAATTTATTTTGAAAATTGAACTTTTATAATGGTGGTTACACGTGGGCATGCCTGTGATCAACGATGGGGTTGAGAATGCAATGCAATTGTAAAACTTTTACTGATTGAATTGAACTGGTTTGCTCTTTTGTGCACCTTAAATGACTGACTGAACTAGAAATCCTAGATTCGTGCGATTAACCGTTAGTGGTTGTTGCTTTGATTCATGAATACACCAATATCTATGTTACTTACTGTTATGGTAATTTATCAAGAATTTGGATTATTTCCTAATTGGTTCTGTTTAATATATTTCTTTTATTAATACAACATACGTTTTTATTTTTTAAATAAAGGTTCTACGGCTTAGTATTGTTAAAATCTATTTTCTTTCTTTTATATATGAATCTTCTCAATCATTCACCATCAAGGTATAAGTAACTTGTTGGTTCAAACTTGTCTCTTGTAACCTACTCATGCTTTGATTTATATTGATAATTATGTATGGTTAATTATCTAACAACCTATTTCTTTTCAATTTGATCTCAGTCTGCTATGTTTCAAGCTTTCGAATTCAAGTGCTTATAAAATTCTAAGATATTTCGTGCACGTATTGAACATTTCCATTTTAGAATCTTTAGCTGAATGGTGATGATAGATACACTCCCTTAAGAAACTTTTGAAACTAAACTTTTGCATGTAGTCCCGTTGCAGCTGATTTAGCAATATCAACTTTAAGATCACCATTTTGCTATCTTGCTTCTTTCTTTGGTATACACAAAGATTCATTTTCTGACCGTCTTGTTCGCATCTTTTCGTCTGTTTTCTAATAATGTCTTTCTGATCCTTTTGTTCTGTGTATGTGTGTGTGTGTTATATGATTAAGTTTTTGAATCAATGGCAGAAACAGAACTGTAGGCGGTTTAAGTGGGCATGCATGAATGCACTTCAGGATTTGTGTTTGTAGTCAATGCTGAACTTGATTCCATGGGAGGAGTTGGTATTTCTTCAACACCATCTCTGCAACAATCATCAGATCTTGAGAAAACTAAAGCAGAACTTAGGTAACAATGGCACTCTTCTGCATTCTGCAAAATTTACTTATTTTTTGGCAAACATAGTAATGGATCATTTTTTTGCAGCCAAACATGTACAGCTGCTGATAGGTTTAGAAGAGAGTTAGAATTTCTACAGAAAGTAGGTTGACATGATTATTATGAATATCATTATCTTCATGTCACAAACCATTTTGATCATAAGTCGATCATTTTCTTGCTATTTGCAGGGTGGAGATCCGTTAGACTTAAAACCAAGGAATGCAAACTTCCAATCCACATCACTAAAAGGGCACCCTGAACTGTTTGTAACGAGGTTTGTATCTTTTTTTTAACCATTTATATAATCATTATCTACAATTTTTTTTAATGATTTTATTATGGTACTGTAGTGAAGCAAAAGGTAGTTTTGCAATAACTGCTTCACCTCATGGAGATTCTGCTGAAAGTAGTGGTAGACTTGGGGCACCTTCAGTTTGTGAACCAAATAGTGCTGATAATCTTATGCTGTTGAAAGAATCAGGCGATTCTGCTGTTTTAGAATTGCCCAAAAAATCATATAAACGTAGGATTAGATCGCGCTCAAATCGCGATCCTGTTCGACACGTTTCCAGGGATCATAAAGGATTAACACATGATGCTAATGTGGGTATTAAAACTTCCACCGGTCAATTACAAAACGGGTCAGATGGTTTGGTAATAAAGTCTGATGGTGACAAAGCCCCACTCAAAGTAGATTCTATAGATCCGATACATTTGACAGATTCCAAGGGTCCCACCAATGGAAGTACAGAAGATATTAAAACCATACCTGGTCCCACAAAGGTGTTGGACTCTGAGTCATCGTGCACGCCAGCTGGACAACGGTTTGATGACTGTAATGGCAATGGTCTGCATAATATTAAGCCAATGGAACAGAATTTGGGATGTAATGATTTAGGTGCAGAAAAGAATGATAATATAGTAATTAGTGATCTAATTAGCAATGAGGTTGGTCTTGCTAATAAGGATGATGAAGGTTTAAAAGAATCTGAATCTGTCAAAGTAGTTAATGACACACCCTCTACATTGACTGTTAATCATTCGATTAACGAATCAGAGCAAAATACATTCTCTCAAGATAACTTAAAATTGGCAACAAAAGAGCATGAAGACTCAGTTTTAGAAGAAGCTAGATTTATAGAGGTTGGTTTATTTATCTTTTTTTTTTTAATAAATTAATAAATTTGATTATAGAAAGCTTTCTCATTGTGGATTGAGTTTTGACTTTCTAATTTAAACAGGCAAAACGTAAGAGGATAGTTGATATATCTGTCAGAAATTCGCCACTGGTGAAGCGTTTAAAATCACAATGGGATTTTGTTCTTGAGGAAATGTCATGGTTGGCTAATGATTTTGCACAGGTTTGTTTCTGCTGATATAAGTCAAAGTCAACCTGGTTATGTATCGTTTTTTCTCTATTAAACATTTAAATATTTGATTTTATCAATCAGGAACGCGTTTGGAAAGTAACTGCAGCTGCTCAAGTTTCTAGAAGAGTTGCTTTTGCTTCACGAGTAAGATTGCAACAACAAAGTTCGTTGCAGAAGTCAAAGGAACTATCTCACTCTATAGCAGAAGCTGTCATGCAGTTCTGGAACATGATACATGTAATTTAATTTCCAATTTTATCCTAAAATAGTTTTAAATCTGTAATTAATTGTATATCTTACAGGTGAAATGCAAGGGACCAGAGTCACATCGCCTTGAAAAAGATCATTTAGATGGGATTCAAGCATATGCAATGAGATTCATGGAGTTTAATAGCTCTCAAGTGAAATGCAATGCAATTCAACCACATGTGACTTTTGATACTATATCTGATCTTGGTATCATGGACCATTCATGGGAAGATAATTTGACAGAAGTATGAACAACTATTACATCTTCACATTTTACTATCTTTTTTTAAATATTCTGGTTATATTTGATCTCAAACAAGTTTTGACCCGTTATTTAACATGTCCCAACCATTTTGCCACTTCTAGCTTGGCTTATGTACTTGGATCGGTTACCTATACTACAATTTTTGACTTTTTGTCTTTTAATAAAATTTTGTTTTTTGGAATGCAGGAGAACCTCTTTTATACAGTTCCACCTGGTGCGATTGAGGCCTACAGAAATGCTATCGATTCTCATATCTTACATTTTGAGGTAAAAACATGCAATCGATGATACTATGATAAAATGTTATTCATGTTACACTGAGTTTATGTGTAGATCATATGTTGGAAAGTTATAAACTTTAGGTTCCTAATTAGAAATTAGTTAAGATTATGGTGACATTGGTACTGTATTAAATTTAATGTACTTAAGTGGTTTACATCACAATTCTGACAGATTGTCGCCTTTTGCAAACCTGCATTAAATAAAGGATCTATTTAAAATGTCAGTCTATAATCTGCAAGTCCAATATGATTATATTCTCTTTTATCACCAGCTAATGAAAGAAACCATATATTATTCTTTGTTTTTTCATGCATTCTCCTTTGACTTTGGTTGACTTTATTTTCTTACTCTCTTCAGAGAACTGGCACTAGCATGCAAGAGGAAGTGGATACATCTTACTATGACGCTGCCACTGGTATTATAGACTTCTTAATTTTCAGACCTTGTTTATGTATTATACTAATTAAAACTCTAACTATATGTGTACTTAAATCTCTCAAGGTAATGATGTGTTTGAGGAGGATGAGGGTGAAACAAACACATATTTTTTATCGGGTGGATTTGAAGGTAGCAAATCTACAAAAAACGCTCAGAAAAGAAGGAGAAACTTCAATTTGTACGGATCAAGATCATACGCACCGGGTGATGATGTGTCATTCATGCAATCTGCAGAAAGAACTTTTGGAAATCAACCCTCTGTGCTAAGTGGAAAACGATCTGGCAATAATTCAAATGTTAATATTCCAACAAAACGCGTACGCACTGCGTCAAGACCGAGGATTATAAGTCCATATAATGCTGGAACTTCTGGACACATACATGCATTAAATAGAACAGATGGTTCAAGTGCTGATACCAATTCGTTTCAGGATGAACATAGTATTTTACATGGTGGGTCCCATATGGCGAACAATTTGGAAGTTGACTCTGCTGGAGACTATGAAAAGCAGTTACAGTTTGACTCCATGGAAGTTTCAAATAGACCTAAAAAGAAAAAGAAGGAAAAACATCCTGTATGTAACATTTATTGAACTCCTTATTTGTTTTTATTTTTATTTTATTTATTTATTTATTTTTTGTGACCAATTTGTCTTATGGCGTTGCAGGGATCTGCGTTTGAGCACCGTTGGCAACTTGATTCTAATTTTCAAAATGACCAGGTGAAATTCCATCATTTTATATATAGTGTTTTGATGTAATAAGGGTGTATCATTGAGTTGATTAATAACGGGTCAACTTAAAGTCGGCTAAAATTGTAACGGGTTGACTCTGAAAGTGACCTGAGATGTACTTAATTGATGACAACTCTTGCATTGTATTATTCAAAGAAATTTACTTGTAATACGATTTTGTTATCATCTTTAATATATTTTTTATTTATAATAATAATGAAATTTTTTCTACTAATTTTTACTGTTATAAAAACTAGCATTTGTGACACCGACCCGTTTCAAATCGTCACTAAATTCACTTAACCTGCTAATTAAGTAATCATGCAACCTCCAATGTGTATAGCTATAATCAATATCTAATTTTCTTTTCATTTATTAAAATGCAGAAGGATCATTCTAGAAGGAGACTGGATACACATCAGTTTGACTCTAATGGAAGTAGTGGTATGTCTCTTACTTTCTCATATGTGTCTCATTGGTAATATGGAAAATTAATATTATTCTAATATAACTTTTTCCAATTACATCTGGTGATCTTTCTATAACGGTTTATATATTAACGGGTCTGATATCCAATTTCTTTTCCAGCTGTTTCTCACATGAGTAACATGTCCAACTCAAATAAGTTCATGAAATTACTGATACGCGATCGAGGTAGAAAAGTCAAAGCAGTCAAGGTATTCCATTATGTAGTAATAGCTTCTCTAATACTTACTATATTATGTAGAAACTTGTAGATTCTTCTTGCATGATAGGTTAATCAAATAAACATTTTTGCAGACCACCGTTGGGCAACCAGGTTCAGGAAGTCCATGGTCATTATTTGAAGATCAGGTTAAACTTTTTTGTTTCACTTTCTGTTTCGTCACTGTATCTTTGCTGTTTGGAATTTTTATAAGATTTTATATTAAATGATCCAATTTTTACAGGCCCTTGTTGTACTGGTTCATGATATGGGTCCAAACTGGGAGCTTATAAGTGATGCAATTAACAGCACTTTGCAATTCAAGGCAAGTACCGCGTATCAAGTTTTATATTATTTTTATTATTATTATAATTAGTATTATTATTTCTGGTTAGCTTGATTAAATACATAATACACATTATTATATTATTTATTTATTTTGTATTATTGATTTTTTTTAATTGTAACATTTGCAGTGCATATTTCGCAAGTCCAAAGAATGCAAAACACGCCACAAAATGTTAATGGATATGAATAATGGTGATGGAGCTGACAGTGCTGATGATTCAGGGTCATCTCAATCTTATCCATCTACTTTACCTGGCATTCCCGAGGCAAATATTCAATTTTATTTTTTTATATTTTTGTATTTTACATCAATTTACATAATTACATCCGTAATTGATCTAAATAGTTGCTTATGTATCTTGTTATTTCCTTTTCAGGGCAGTGCAAGACAATTATTCCAGCGGTTGCAAGGACCAATGGAAGAAGATACACTCAAATCTCATTTTGAGAAAATTATTATGCTTGGACAAAAACAACATTATAGAAATAGATCACAGGTGACTTATTATTTAATCAGTATAAGTTTACTCTTTTTGCAACTTAATTTGTAATATTTTAACTCTTTTTTTCTGCAAAGAATGATATTCAGGATCCAAAACAGTTGCAGCAGCCTCATAGTTCTCACACATTTGCTCTTTCTCAAGTCTTCCCAAATAACCTTAGTGGTGGGCCTGTCCTTACGTGAGTTATAAACCTATTTTATTCTGATCTACTTTTCATCATTATTTTGATATTTTCACTTTTCCTGAATTAATACCGTTTTCTGTTAATTTTCACATTAAGGCCTCTTGAACTATCTGAAGCAATCTCATCTAGCCCCGATGTTCCTCCAGTTGGCTATCAAGGTCATCATAGTGGTCAACCGCCAGCTCTGAACCACAATCCTATCGCACCAATGCTTCCTGGTTTGGGTCCTGGTTCTGGTTCCACATCAGCACCCGGTTCATCCAACCCGGTTCATGGTAGTAACCTTCCATCTGCATCTGGTTCACTTAATCCATCTGTTAGGTAATCCTGCAAATTTCACCAAATCTCTATTTCACTCTGCTAGTGTATTGTTGTTGTTGTTGTTGTTAAATTAGATATTAATTAGTAATAAACAAATCGCATTACCTCATTATACGTGAGAAACTGATCTCCCCAAATGCTAGGATTGAAGTTCACCGTATTGCGATTTACGTCTCGCTTAAGACTTTTGTTATGGTGAAGGGTTGAAGGAGGTAGAGAAAAAGACATGTTTCTTTATATATGATTAAAAGTGATACGTTAACGAGAAAAGTTCGTATTAATGGAATACTAGATTTGATTATATATATAGGCAGTAGCATGTGAAAGTCACGTTAGGCTTTCAGATGCTTCATTGTTTATGAGTAAACTAGCAAAGTTACCCGCGCTTTATGACTCCACTCGACGGATTGTTTGTGGAGTTTGAAACGTAGACGAAAAAAACGATTACGTCATATAAGTAGTGTTATAAGACTATTTAGAAAACCCCTCAATAGGACTTCATAATACGAAAACTGAACATACCGCACTATATGGCGGAAGCCAAAAAGTGGATTTAGAGGATGAATGTGAGAGTAAAACCTATGTACGGTGTACACAAAATTAAACACGTAATTTAGGAACTAATGTAGCAGTTTCGAAACCTTAGAAATTTGGGTGGTCATTGTCTAGGTTCAGTCTACCTTATTTGGCAGTTTTGTATCAATCTTCAATTTTTAGGTGGTTTGATTCTTATATTTAATGTCATTAGTTCATACCATGTTCATATTTATATAAATCAGTGCTTGTCTAATAGTCAGTTCGCATTATCCATTAGAGCATTCACATATATTTCTTCATCTTTATCTTTATAATTCATTAAAAATTACTAACTTTTCTCTCTCCAATTCAATTAAATAATAATTTTTTATACCTTTATCACTATTATTCTCTCTCCTATTCAATTAGAAAATACTTTTTATACCTGTATCATTTCATTTTTCTCTCTCCAATCTACTTTGATGAACAATATTTCTATATATTTACTAGTTTCATCAGTTTCTCTATATCTTCTTACTCACAACCACTATTATACTATCTATATAATATAAAGAACTCACTCATATAAATTATACATAACCAAATGTGAATGCTCTTAGGATGGTATAAATGCAAGATGATTTGTTAAAACCGCAGAGGTCACATGTTAGAAATTTTTATGATATAAATATCTTGATTATTTTATTTTTTTAGTTTGCTTCTCCGGTGTATCCGGTGAGTGGCTGGGCCACGCCCCCAGCTACGCCCAACACCGCCCCAGCACAATTTTCTCGGGCGTTAGAGCGCCCCACACAGTGAGTGAAGCCAAGGCGTTGTCCATCTTTTTTTTTCCTTTTTCAACCAATCATATTATATCCCATCATCCTCCTACCAATCACAAAACACCACAGCAACACTCTACTTTTTACCCACTTAAGCCCCCACTGACATTTTCACCCTTTCACTCACACAGTTTACTCACTCTCTTTCATGTATGGCACACCCACTCAAGCCTCACTCACCCAGACATACCACATAGTCTGAGGTGGAAGCAGGAGGTGAAGTTATTTTATATATTATCTCTCATAAATTTCACAATCATGTTGCTT
>WOUH02000036.1:2687463-2718377 GCA_009936405.2 Stevia rebaudiana
TACACTACGAAAACTACACAAACACTGTAAGTCGTGTATTCTAAGTTTGTCTATATATCAATGGGCTCGATCCTGCATTACTGGCAGTTAAAGTAACACAGACCCGCTCACGGACCGGCCGCAAACCGGGTGTCGAAAATCGGGGTGTTACACATAGTGTTTGCCAATTATTATCATATTTAAACATGTGTCTTTTACCCTAACTATCAGTATGTCATATGATACCCGCCAACCAGTTAAAAGACTCCAACTTAAAATCTTGTTACTCTCCACTTTTAACTATTTGGCGCGCATCATGTCACATGACCCCTATTTTTTCAAGGGCCATACCCTTGATCTTTCAAACTTTGGATTTACCCTCTTATACGTTTTTACCTTAAAAAACTAATTTCTTGCGTTCTTAATTTTACGTACATGTTGGTAAAAATTCGAGTTCGTCAACGTCTCAACGTAAATTTGGCTCGCAAACAAGCCGGGTAAAATATAATACGTTTCGTTCTTATTTTTTATGTACGCTTCAGCTTGGTCTTTCATGTACGTGTTAGTATATATTCGAGTTCGTTAACGTTTTGACATAAATCTTGCTCAGAGATGAACCGGGTCAAATATAATATGTTTGGAAACAAGCCCATGAGTCGGATTTCTAAGCTTTCGAATCAAACCAGATTATAGAGAAAGATCTGATAAGTAATAGTCAATAAATTGGGATTCATTTATCAACTGAAGGGGCCAGATTTATCCTGACGGGAGCAAAAGTAACAATACAATTTATAATGCTACAACATCAGGTATAGTAAGCAAAATCCTACGAAAAGAAAAGGGGGGATACGAAATAACCATAGCGGATGCATCGGATGGACGTCAAGTGGTTGATATTATCTCTCCGGGGCCAGAACTTCTTGTTTTAGAAGGCGAATCTATCAAATCGGACCCTTTGGTTTATTAACTTAAAAAAATGGCGAATATATCAAATTGGACCCTTTCGTTTATTAACTTACAAAAATAACTTATTAAGTGATGTTTTTATTTACGTGTCGGTATAAATCCGTGTTGATATGCATTTAGATGTAAAACCATTTTCAGAATCGAGCCGGATATAATATGTTTCAATTCAATGATATAAATCGGTTTATTTTATATTTCGACGTCCCCGTAACGTACAACGACTGAAACATCAAACATCATATGTTTATAATTTATTATGCAAACAAAAACTAAAGGCACTCATTTAAGCATTGATAATAGTTTCCTTACATTCATCCTCATTATTATAAAAAAACCACTGCCCATATAATTCATTTACAGTTTTAAATCTTTTATAACTTTATTTTTAACTTTTTCTTTAGTCCCTCACAAAAATATTGAATAATGTATATTTGGATATTATATTTTATCTCCAAATATAGGAAGCTGGTTTAAGTTACGCAAAATATCCAAGTCTAATGTGAAGCATTATTTACATGTTTTCTCGTGTTTCCTCGTCATTTGAAAATAAGAATAAGGATCGAGTAGTTTAAATTAAATAAAAATCACAGTATTTTCTCTCATTTTAATTAATTAATAATTTTTATTCATATATTCTTATATTTTTATGTGTCTTACACATATAACTACTTTAAAAATTATTAAAAAATTAACAATCACATTTATCTTATTAATTATGTGGTTGTCAGTCACTTTTTTTCCTTTGAGCCACCAACAAATTTAGAATATGTATAATACATTGGTGAATTTTTTATTTTTTTTTGTTGAAACGAGTGTGTTCTTCCAGACGTGACTATCGTAGGTGGACCTCTCACCATGGTTAAAGACCCCCACCCCACCATAACCACTATCTCCCAGCAGTTTATATATATACACACACAGAAGTGGAAACCGGAAACACACAGAAACTTGCAAACCGAAAAAAAACACACACACACACACATTCACCATAACCAACAAACCAAGAAAAAACCAACAAGAAGATGATTGGAGATGAAAACCAGCACGGTATGATGGTTCATGTACCTCGATGGGCTCTCATAGACGACCCACTCGCCGGAATCTCACCGTTTTCTCCACGCAGCCCCAATGCCACCGTCAACAGCTTACCATCCTTTGAAGAATACGCTTCTCTCCTCCGTAGCGATGCCGCTCTCCGCCGCTACCTGGAAGACGACCTCGACGGAGATGGCTCTTTCTCCGGCCGTACGGACTTTGACCTCACATCGGAAACTTTTGCTTGTGATAGTTTCCGTATGTACGAGTTTAAGATACGTAAGTGCAATCGACCACAGTCACATGACTGGACCGACTGTCCGTACGTTCATCCCGGCGAAAAGGCCCGCCGGCGTGATCCCCGGAAGTACAGTTACTCCGGCACTGCGTGTCCGGAGTTTCGTAAGGGAAACTGTATAAAAGGCGACGGTTGTGAGTTCGCTCATGGAGTTTTTGAATGTTGGTTGCACCCAAATCGTTACCGGACTCAGCCGTGTAAGGACGGCGTAAACTGTCGCCGGCGTGTTTGTTTCTTTGCACACACACCGGAGCAACTTCGTGTACTCAGTCCACACTCTGATTCTGGTTTTCCGGCGTTCTTTTCTTCGCAATCGGAGACTTCGACACCGCCGTCGGAGTCGCCGCCGATGTCTCCGATGGATGGTTATCTTAGCCGGTCACTTGGGTCTTCGGTGCCTGTTAATGATATGTTATCATCTCTCCGGCGTTTACAGCTTACCAAAAGTACATCCATGGGTACCCCATGGAGCATGCAAGTGGGTCGGGTTGTTTCCTCGCCTGGTACTGGTTTCTACAGCCTGCCTTCAACTCCGACCCGACCCGTAACCAGATCCAGCCTAGGATTTACAGAGATCTGGGAAGAAGAACCTGCTTTGGAAAGAGTGGAATCGGGTCGGGTTTTGAGGGCAAAGATGTTTGAGAAGTTGAGCAAGGAGAATCCGTTGGATCGTGTTGATCCGAATCCGGGTGAAAGTTCAAATCCGGATGTTGGGTGGATCTCGGAGCTTGTTAAGTGAATGGTATCCACAAACACTCTAATACCTTCCAAATGTTTAATTTTAATTATCGATTACATAGCTAGTTAATGCTATTTACCTACAAGTGTAGTTTGTTGGGGGGTAAATGAGGTAGAATCATTATTATCAACATTGTCGATTAACTATTGTTATTATTTGTAAAAGTAATTTTGATATTTATTTAGAGTCACCCGTCTAGGTTCGTGAAGCTAACATGATCGAGTCATAAAAAAGGTTTTAACTACTTTTGTAAGCTCGCTTGGAATTATCAATAAAGGTATGTGTGTTGTTGACTTGTTGACCATCATGTTTAACTACCCACAGGCCAGTTATGAAGCGATTAGCTCATATATCATATATGATCTAATTTTCCAGTGAATTTTGATCATGGAGTTTTGCTACTGTCCTACTGTTGTGTTTGCAACTTTGGTTTGTACAATTTAGATGTTAAATTACTTTTTACCGAATCATGCCTTTGAGTTGTACTAGTTCACGAATAATATTATGGTTTGTTTGTTAACAAGTGTTGCTTCTAATTTTATACGTTTTAAGTTTGTTACATGACTTAAAGTTATGCTAGTCAGCTTGTTATGTGTATTTTTGTTGGGTTTTGTTTGTTGTCTAGTAGTTATGTGGTGTTAAGACTTACAATTTAAGTTGCATCTTTTATTAAGTTTTGTTTATTTACATTTCCCGTTAATAAGTTGAGGGATTGGATGTGTAATGCTGGAAAGGTTGAGTTAATAAGGCCGGTTAATCATGTAAATTTGCGTTAGGGCACGTAATAAGCTGACTCAACTCAAGTTGACAAGCCACGTTGCAAAAGTCACTAGGCGCTCTCGAGGTCGGTTGACTTGTAAGTTGGAAGTACTCGAACATGATAAATTACCAAGAACATTATTCAAATATTATACGTCTAATATAATAAGTTACTAATATTTAACAAAATACATGTTTAATTCAATAACTGCATCAAACTATTTTTGTCTATAATCATAGTAAATCAAAAGGATAGATATGAAGTTGTCTCTTCGAAATACTGACTTTAACTGAATCATTGGACATTATCGAAATAGCATAAAGTCGTTTCGAAACACCTCTTTGAAGCGAATACTCACAATTCCAAAGCATTGGAGGCTGGCTTTTGCAACAATAATAAGTTTAACACAACTATACTTATTTTCGTTTTCTGGTTGCATCCGATTTGTTGTAGTCTCCATTCTGGAATCGTAAGTTCATTTTATCTGATTTGTCTTGTTTATGATAAGAGATTATTATCTAGGTATGATTTGTATTAGTTGTATAGTCTACGGGAGGTCGTTTGTGAAGATCTCATGTGTAATGAGATTTTAGTGTTCAGTCTTATTCTTACATCAAGTCCTAATATGTTCATTCTTGCCATCAATTTAGGGTTATTTGGTTGAGTTTAACATCTTCGATTCAATGTAATCCCGTCACATTTGTAAGGTTTATTATAGAAATTAATCACAGATTAAATTGTGAATCTGGAAGTTTTAAATCTTAAATCTTAATTGTTGTTCTTGAGTTGAGTCCAGTTTCATCTTCTCCTCGTTTTTGACATGTAGATATGCATGTATTGAAGAAAGATGTAAAGATGATGTGGGGAAGTGTATGTGCTCAAAGAAAGGCGAGGATGTTGTGAAGAAATATGTGTAAAACGCAATGACATTTAAGAGTCAAGTTTTTTATGTAACCAAATAGAGAACAAATAATATTTGTAAATATAATTATAATATGTATATATTCATTATTAGTGTATTTTGTATAGGTGTCTTATTAAATGAAACTAATACACATTTCTTTCGATGATAAAGGTCCATCTACGTGTACGATAGAAAAAAGTCACAATAATGAGTTGAATTATTTATTGATGGGATAGGGTTTGATGTAAACCTCGTCACTGTATATTGGTTAACTTTTAACTTTGTGTAAATTGGTGGCGATTCCGACATCATTGTTATTATACTTTAATGAGAGTTATAAGAAGCAAGATTAGTCTGAGCTTTTAGATTATTTGATCATTTATTTTATATGAATTGTCATAACTTTTAATACCTAAATAAAGATAAAGGATATTGATTAAAAATACAAGGATTTTATCATTAGATCATTCTCATATTTTTATAACATAAACTTTATTATCTCCCCAATTCTCTCTATCTCTCACTCAAAATTTCTTAATTCTCTCATTTTGTTGGAACTCACTCTCTAATCTTCAATCGGAAAACTGTGCACGTGAAATAAAGAAGCCAAATTTGTCTCTCATGGGATATTGACTCGGGGTATGATACTTGGACCGACCGTGTTCGTGTTGTGTATGGAGAGAATGGCCTCCGGCTCAGATCCGAGACCATCATCATCGGGTTACTCGTGCATATGTGTGTGTATGCAGAGGAGAAGTTTGTGTGGGGTGTGCAAGAGGCTTTCCTGCATGAAGGATCTGAATGCTCAAAGGAAGGACGTGGGGCTAGAACGTCCTTCCGAATGGAGCTGTGTGTTCTCCATGTATTGGAGTATTTCTGGTTTTTAGAGAACTAGAATGGCTCTTTGAAGACTATTGAACCTCCTTTTATAAGGAAGTGAATGGGCTGAGCCCCTCAGTATGTGGGCTCTGTATATTAATTGACTATACTGGGCTATACGAGCCTATTTCAGGATATAGCCCATTATGAAACAACCATGCTGGAAAAGCAGCATCATTCACCTTGTTCATGTTTTTAATGTGCAAATGAATATAGTGATTTTAGTTTGGATTTACTTTGTTATGTTGTATTTTATTTCATACACATTTAAATTTCTCGATTCTACTAGAATTTGGCGTATACCTTGTTGGTATTGTTTCATCCATATGTGCAGAATTTTAAAACTATGTGGGTAGATTTTTAAGAGTTTTTGAATTTCTTTTTTTAATTTATATCTAAAGCGCATCTTGGATAACTTAGGTTGATATATATTAATTCCCTATTAATATTGGATTTCAATAAACACATGATATAAGTTTGGGGTGTGTTAAAAATTAGAACAACTACCTCAATGACGGTAAACATCACACAATGATGAAACAAAAGGGGTTAACGTAATAAAATGGACAAAGTATAAAAAAAGACGTCGTGAATTTAAAAAACGTCGTGTTATCAAATGGTCAAAGTCGAATAAGTTCGTGCATATCTCTTGCAAGCGTCAATGTTGGAAAACGTCCATGTAATATATTTTAACTAGTCTAACCGTCCATGTAATTAATTATAGAAAAATTACTAGTTCCTTAAATTGTTTGTTAATTTAACCAATATTATTTATCACGAAATGCGTTTGTTTTCTAAACATCGTCCCTCAAAAGAAACCATACAAAGTGGTGGCAAACTTATGCTTCATCGAGAAATTGACTAACATAAATAAAATAGTGTCTTTTTCATATAAAGTGTCACGATGCTTTTTATCTTTACATTTATTCCAATTTCTCTAGTGCTTCTAGCATTAAAAAATAGACTATACGAGAGAGGAGAACAAAATAAATTTAAAATAATAATCAAGTTTTATCATACATGAAACTAAGCACATGTCATAAAAAACACTAGATTCATCTAACCTTTGAATACTGTAATCTTCAATCCAAAACACCCCTAACAGCTACAGTAGCGCAATCAAAAATTAATAACCTTTAATCAAAAAGGAAAATCATGTTACGTTTCCAAGACCATAATAACCAAAACATCATTCTAAAGTTTACATAAGATATAAAAGAACATAACAAACTTTTGTAACATAAAAAAGAAAACATGATAACTATCAAAAAGGATTACAATCATGCATGATCCTGAACATTACTTCTCAGATGAGTTTGGCCCCCTTTTCTTTCCAAAACCAACAACTGCAAGATAAAAAATGAATAATCAGATTTATATAATTAAGTATCTAAAAGTACATAAAACAAGCTATACTGTCATTAACATATAGTTAGGTACCTAAATGATTAATATCAAAACCAAAAATCTCAAGTGAACAAATAAACGAATAAAGTATAATAGCAACAGATCTTTGCTTTGATATGAAAATTTTGCAACCAGTTTATTCACACAGAAGTGATGATGTGGCATTTTCCATTAAGATTATCCATACCTAAAATGCCATTGAATACCTACAGATTTTACATGTTTTGGTTGCTAAACTTCCATATCTGTTCTAACTTTGCACCTTTCAGAATTTAGTTGCAAATGAAACTAAGATCTTAACAAAAATACAAAATAGGTGTTGACGGCAACTAAAACCCTAACTTGATTTTATAAACTTCAGTCAAACATAAACTATACCGCAATTTAGCAATGTGTTTGCTGTTTAAAACATAACTAAAGACCAGACAATCAAAACAACTCTAATTACAATAAAAACGAAAATCGGTAATCATGCTTCTGAAACTATCACAACCTAACAGAAACTGATCGATAATGCATGTAAGATATTACAGTTAACAATTTCTTATCTGATGTAGCATCATATCAGACAATCTTACACATACGGTGACAAATCAGCATAATAGACACCAAAAGCATAGAATATTTCATTCAAATACACAAAGTACCGATTTTGCGGATGTCAACAAAATCGAATAGCTCCTACTTTCAGAAAAATGAAAGATCAGGTAAAAATTAAGTGGCAACAACTTACCGGCGGTGACAAATCGCCGGTTGTATTGAATGCGCTTGTGAGCACGTCCACGTGGCTGTTTCTTCTTGTCTTGCTTTGCAACCTTCGGGGTTTGACCCCTCACTTTAGCTGAATTTAGTCCGCGTTTCGGCTGAGCAGGAAGCAGGATTTTAGGGTTAGGTTTTGTTGGGAACGAACAATATATTGAGACATTGAGGGTTAACTAATTTGGCCCATGAAATGGGTCTACTTATTTGGACTTTTGGTTTTTTTCTTTGTGAAGTGGGCTTTAACTTTTAATAAGTGTTCTTTGGATTAGAAGAGTCACAATTTGGCATCATCTTTTTATATCTATCTTTATCTGCAAATTATAAGAGATATATGAAAAAAACATTTAATTTTATTATTTTATTTTACTATCATATCAGTTATGAAATATGAATCATAGTCTTCATTTGATCTTGTTACCAGCTAAGTATAAACCCCCACCATTAGTCTCATCCTATGTGTAGGGTCGGGTTAACGATTTTAGGGGTACAAGACGTAAAAAATTACCGGACCATTATCAAAGAAAAATAGCTTGAGATCGGAAGCTAATAACTGACTAAGCATGTAATTAGTTAACTAACTAATCAACCACTACTGTCATATAAGTTAAAATATGTAGAATACGTCGTAAATTCCTTAAAGTGGTCATATAATATGTAAGGTTAAAAGGAGTTCATTAATCAAAGTGGTTAACTTATTGTTCTTAACTTCTATCCATAAAGCTTGATTAACTAAAAGATATTAATCTTTTAAATGTGTGAAGGCTGGAATTAAAATTGGCTTAATGAAAAAAAAAAAGAAACTAAAAAATTGTCAATTGTGAGAGGAGAACATGGACCTATGCTATAAAATCCAAGCTCTAGTACCACTTTTGCTAAATGCATTTTTGTTTACTTTTTATGCAACAGTATTTTTTCAAAAGACTTGTACGTTATTTTATAATTTGAGTCCCCACAAAATAAGGGCCTTATACTGTTGTCGAGAAAATTAAACCAGGGAGCCGGCTTCGCTATATATACTGACTGGGGGGCTGTTTGGTAAATATTTATTTACTAGTAGCTACATTTTTGTGAACGGCTACTACTAGCTACATATACTGGGGCTGTTTGGTAGGATCTGTTTCATTAAGTGCTGAATCATTAAGAGGTCTGACTAGTTAAGAGGCTCTGAACCAGTTAAGTGCTGAATCAATAGTTGTAAATCCATTTTGACCTATCTATACAAAACAAACAAGTTGAAGGTATTCAACAATTGCACATCAATAACTAGAAATCGACCAAGTTGATATTCAACATCAATAACGAATCACGAATTGCACATCCACAAAAATCAACATCTGTTATTCAGCAATTGCACATCAAATATTCATGGTTATAGGCTGTATTTTCAGCAATTGCACATCAAATCCAGTTAATGTATAATGTTATATTCATATAATCCAACAAAATTATCGAACATATTGTATAACTAGAATCACGAATTCAAAAAATCACAAAGCTTTGAAACGAATAACCAGAATCACGAATTCAAAATCACAACATTGAAACCAATAACCAGAATCACGATATGCGCGCTATCACAGAACACTAAAGCGAAAACGAGAATCAAATCACAGAACACAGAAACAAAACGAGAATCAAAATCACATAACACTGAAACGAAAACGAAAATTGACAGATACGCAAAACATACCTGGTATCGTCGACGGTGACTGTCGTCGGTGGGTCGGCAGAGGAGATGGCGAGTCGTCGCCGGAAGACCCTTCTCGTCGGCGGAGGTCTCTCTGATCGACGATAATGATGACAGGTGAAGGATACGATGGGGAGAGGTACGATGGTGGGAGGAAGCGATGGGGGCTGGAGAAGAAAAATTAGGTTAAACTTTTCATTCAGATTGCATTTGAAGTCGGGCCCAAACACACTGACCGAATCAGACATGTGCCTCTTAATGGGACCATTCAGATGTAAACAAACAGGGCTGAATAAGACTATAAGAGTGTCACGAGAAGTAGAAATTAATTTAGTAGGGCCATTTAGTTCTAATCATATATGCTGAAGCAAAATAAGTCATTAACGGAGCCTTCATTAGAACTTTGATATGAATGTCGATGTTTTAATACATAAGCATCGAGCCAGAATAGGTTTACAACTCACAAGAGTTCAACATTGACTGATATTAAGACTAAATTAAAAGTCACCATAAGATTATTTTTATTAGCAAATTAGATTTTAATAATCCGAAATAAAACCTATTGATGAATAATAATCTGAATTAACAATTTGACGAAAACTAATTCCACTATCACTATCGTTGTTATGGGCAATCACAATAGCAATCATAAAAAAATCACTCAGTTATCTACGTCTAATAAAGCATTTCAAAAAATGTCAAATGTCATTTTCTCATACTTTTATAATTTTTTTATTATTTAAATTAACTTGATTAATATTTTGAATTTTTTATAGTTTTTTTATTATCATAAATTATAAAATAGATTTAAATGTGTTATTATCTAATTAAGTATTTATCTTATATATTTAAAAAAGTAACTATATTTTTTATCCATTATGTTTGTAATACTTAACAATTTCAGTTCATCGTTAACAGAAACGGTCTTTAACGTTTCAAGTCTTACCATTTTACGTCCATAACGTTTCAAATATTAACATCTTTCGCCCCTAACGTTTCAGGTCTTAACAGTTTTTCGTCCATAACATTTCAAGTCTTAACAGTTTTCTATTAAAGGTTTAATGACAAAAAGTGTTAAGATTTGAAACGCTATGGACGAAAACTATTAAGGGTGGACTAAAACTGTTTAACTCTTGGAAATCTCAGACATAAAAAATGCACTTACTCTATTTAAATTTTAAATTTGACGTTTCTTTAATTTGTATGATTATCAACTAAATTTGAGGAACATATATTATAAAAATTTCTAATTAATATATTTAAAATCTTAAAGAATAATTTATAGTTATAAAAGTGTCAGACATTTATTTTACACAACTAACTTAATATATATATGCAATGATTCAATAATAAATTAAATGTTGATTATGTAATCACGTGTAGTGTAATACACGGGTCTTAACCTAATGCTTTATATGTTTCTGTATTTTATTAATACTTAATATTTTGAAGGAAATTGGAAATAATCAAATGAAAATCTTTAATGATTTTGCTAATGTGCTCACCCTTTGCAGGGCCGGTTCGGAATGGGGGCCCAAGTGGGCGACCGCCCAGGGCCCACAGATTTAACGGGCCCATAATTTAAAAAAAAATGTGTACATATTTTATCTGTATAATAATTTTTTTATATAAAAGTCTATTGAGTTAGTTTGGACTCACTGTAACATAGACCCAACTAAAAATTTAAAATAAGCTCAATGATTATTAGTTCACAAAAGACATAATAGGGGTCTCCAAATTTTCATTTATCGGTGTCCGGATATATAAACGATTTTTTTTTACACTACGGGCTAAAATTTAAGCTGTCTCCTGGGAGACCCCTCCTGTATGGTAGAACCGCCACTGGTTACAGGTCACATATTTAAACCACTAAATAGTAACAAATAATAAAATGTTATCATATTTATTGAGAATAGACATATAATAACTTGTATGTTACAACACAATGCACTCGTTATATGGTCGTTTGATAAAAGCTCAATGAGTTGATAAGATCGTTTTAGAATTTCTCATTTTTTTTCTTTCTTTAGGTTAATTGTTTGCCATAACTATATAAAACGGGGATCATTGATCAGTCGTGAGTGAAAAGAAGAGGGAAGAAAAATAAGCCCTAATTTTGAAGCATATCATGATTCATGGATTATGTTGTGAAGTGATATTAACACAACCAAGTATTAATCAAATTAGTATTGGATTGCTTGATTTCGATTAATTAAAAGTAGCAATTATAATCTAAGAAACTGAGAAAAAACACAAACAATCACAAGAAGGAGATGGGAACAAGATTAGACTTGAGATGAGAGAAGAACAACAATTTACTAACAATCTTTTTCATGCCCTAATTCCTTTTCTCTTTTGCTTAAATCTTCCAATATTCCTTTCCTTACCATGTTTCCGTTCACGTTGTTGGGTCACCAAACTTGGCTGGTTAGTTGGGCCTCCATGGGCTAAGGTTCATAACAGATTAAAGTTGAGATCTAGAACAATGAAATATGCCAAAAACATATAGAATATGTTTTAACATCAGAAATTGAATCTGAGATACCCAAATTGAATAAGGAGTAGAGAAAAAAAGGGAAGAAACATACCCGATGCAGATGGAAATTCGGATAACAACGGGAAAAACAAATTTAGTGTTTCAGAGGAAATAAACGAATTTGAATCGAATGAAAAAATGGGTGAAGTATAAGATAGATGCGTTCGGGATAACCCTAAAATTGGTGATCTTGACGACAGCCACGTAGATTTACAATTTACACTCAGATCCCAATCTCGGATTCTCATTTTCTGGATAAACATGAGATCTATGAATGTGATTGATTCATGGGTTCACTCATGCTCCATGTTCAATGGATCTTCATCTTCGTCATTTATCTTGAAATGCAGTAAACCCAATTTCAAAATTCATCACAGATCCAAGATTTCTGCAGCGATTGTGAAGGAAGAACAACAACAAACTCATGAGATCCAGGAATCCAGCTTCAATTTCAAGGCATACATGGCAGAAAAGGCTAATTCGGTTAACAAAGCGCTCGACGAATCGATTTTAATCAGAAATCCACCCACGATTCATGAAGCTATGCGCTACTCTCTCCTCGCCGGCGGGAAGCGCGTGAGACCCATCCTCTGTATCGCCTCCTGCGAGCTCGTCGGAGGCGACGAATCCACCGCTATGCCGGCAGCTTGCGCAGTCGAGATGATACACACCATGTCGTTAATACATGATGACCTCCCCTGCATGGACAACGACGATTTCCGGCGTGGAAAGCCGACGAACCACAAGGTTTACGGCGAAGACGTCGCGGTTCTCGCCGGCGACTCGCTTTTAGCCTTGGCTTTCCAGTACGTTTGTAGCGTCGGCACGTCGCCGGCACGCGTGTTGGCCGCGATTGGGGAGCTGGCGAAGTCCATCGGAACAGAAGGACTGGTGGCGGGTCAAGTGGTGGACATCGTTTCAACCGGCGGCAAAGACATCGGACTGGAGCAACTGGAGTTCATCCACATCCACAAGACGGCCGCGTTGCTGGAGGCGTCGGTGGTGTTGGGGGCGATATTGGGTGGCGGGAGTGAAACCCAGGTGGAAAAACTGAGAAAATTCTCGAGGTGTATTGGGTTGTTGTTTCAGGTGGTGGATGATATATTGGACGTGACGAAGTCGTCGGAGGTACTGGGAAAGACCGCCGGAAAAGATCTGGAGGTGGATAAAACGACGTACCCGAAACTGTTGGGGTTGGAGAAGTCACAGCAGTTTGCGGAGGAGTTGCTGGCGGAGGCGAAGCAGCAGCTGACGGAGTTTGAATCGGTGGCTCCGTTGGTGGCGCTGGCGGAGTATATAGCGTACCGCCAAAACTGAATTATCATTGTATTGTATTCGATTATGATGTTGTAAGATTAACCTGTTTGATGGAATAATCTTGGCTCATTTGTTGTGTTTAGATAAACGTGTTGTAATGATTATTTTTAAGCATCTGCAATTTGTGGGTTAAACTCTACTGTCAAAAAATCAATTCACTTTACATATGCATTTAACTGTCCTTTAAATATTTTTGTAGGTAAATAAAGAAACAATTCACCTTCAGAATTTATGACAGCTGCTGCTGAAGCAATTGCATTAGCAAAAGCCTGCTGCAGTTATGGTTGCCAGAAATCCCCAAACATTTAACATTCAACAAAACCCTAAATTACCTGAATCCGATAACTCCTTAGATACAATCAGGTCACAAATCTCAGAACCAACAGTTGAAGCTTCTAGAAGAACAGTTATCGACTGTGAGATCAAAACACCAAGTGGAAAGAAAAGAAAGGAGAATTAGGGCAGCAGAAAAGGCGGTGTGTCGATGAAAGCTGCATCTGTGGGCGGGGCGCCGCCAGTAATGTGGCGGTTAAACCTGGATTGGGGTGATAAAAAGGATGTTTTTTTTTCTTTTTTGGGTGGTATGACTAATGCAAAACTTGTAACTGCTGCTGAAGAAGTTGAACTTTCTAAGCTCGCCCGATCAATTGATATTCCTGTCGGGTTTGATAACAATACCAAGCTCACGGTTTGTCCTCGCCTCGTATTTTTTTATACTGTAATACGGGTTGGGTTGACCCACAACCTTTTTTTTACAAAGGTTAAGTTTTTTATAATGGTTATTTTGTGTGTGTAGGTGATATAACATCAACACGAGTTACACTTTTGTACATTATATAAATAAACAAAAAATTATTATATTAATTTCCTGATAGACGAATAAATATTGTATTTCCATCATTTTTTCTATAGAACATAAAATAAATCGAGTACAAAAAAAAATTCAGTTCAAAGGAATTTCCGGTACAAAAAAATTGTACTGGACTTTTTTTTTACAAAAGATCAACGGCTCATAAGTATTCCCAAATTCCCTCTTTTTTTATGGTTCCCTAATGAACCTTTCTCTATATGTTATCTGATTATTTATATCATAATTTTAGGTATCATAATATTTATTATGTACTTGTATATTTATTATATAAAATAAAAAATATTATATATATATAACTACTAGGCTCACGAGCCAAATTAAGCTCATGTTCTAGCTTGGTTACTAAAGGGTCTCTGGTTTATCTTCGAGCTAGTTCAACTGGGTTTGTTACGAGCCGATTTTAAGTATAGCTCACAAGTAGATCAACTCATTAACTACAATGGTAATCTAAGTTTTTGTTTTTTTAGGATCTTATTGATGATCCTGACCAAGAGACACCTGAGGAGATCTTAATAAAGCAAACTATGTCTGAGGACTTAGAGAAGGTGTTGAGTACATTAAATGAAAAAGAGCAGAAAGTGATTAGGTGGCTGTTCGGGTTTGAAGATGGTAAAACAAGAAAATTGCCAGAGATCGGGGATGTAATGGGTGTGAGCTGTGAACGGGTTAGACAAATTGAACTTAACGCGTTTCGAAAGATGAGAAACACCGATAGAGCCGACACTTTACGCCAATACTTGCCTCAATAGCTCACAAGATATGCAAATGTGTACAGAGAAATTTTACACGCCTCAAGGTGTTTGGGGTTGGTCAGGTCGGGTGAAGTGACTGTAATCACCTGACCCGAACCATGACCTTGTTACAAGATGACTATTTGTAATTTTTTCTTGATTTTTCTTATCTTGTTCCTCTTTTGTCCTTGGTAATGTGTTATATTATCAGGATGTTTGGTCAGTTCTTTTTAGTTTTTATGCATACAAGCGAAATAATTTAGTTTGGGTGTCCTTTTACATTATTAAATAACATTCTCATTAAGCGTTAAGTCAAATTAGATTAATAACTCACAAGAGTTCAATATTGACTATCAAGTGTTGCATTGGTGTCCAGAACCGAAAAATATGGTGATGTGGCAAAACTGCATTGGTGATAAAAACTGCCCAACTTGATCGGGATTGGGTTTAAATAAAAATAAAAAATTAGGAACCACTACAGTACTTTAAAGAAATATAACAAAGATGACGTAACATTGATATGAAAGAAAGAGCAAATATGAGAAGCTTGAAATTAAATTTTTTTTTACATATTAACGAAGGTGATGTAACATTGGAGTAATCTCAAACAAGATGGTTTTGTAAAATCAAATATTAACATTTTTATAGATGGTTTATTGCTAGATGCAAAAAGAATTCAAGCATAGTGTGATTAAAAGATGAAAGGATTAAATACTTAATTCTTTAAGTTTTTGCACATTTGTAGTCACTGGTAACTTTTTGAAAACATCCTCAAACCCTACTGTTTCAGTGAGATTTTACTCAGTAACTTTTTGAAAACTACAAAAATAAACAACCATATAGCAATCGTTGGTGCCATATATTTAACCAAAAAACCAACTGGAATCAACATTATACACGAAAAACAGATCCTCATTGCAAATAAAAGTATAAAAAGTGAACATCAAAACACAAAATTCCTAAAAAATAATAAAATTTAGTAAGTAACAGGTGCAAGAATCTCAAGTTGTGAACCAAGTTTCTCTTCTGCTGTCTTCTCTGCTTTTGCACGCAGTTTGTTGAGCTGCTTCTTTCTCTCATACACCACTGCAGCCTTTTCTTTCCTCTTCTTTTCAAGATCCTGAAATTAAAAAATTTTATAAAAATACAATTATAACTCATAAAATCCATTTCAATATTTCACATTAAAAATCCCAGCTCAAGCATTAGACAAAAAGCTTATTACTTTTGTTAAGTTTTTAAATAAAAAGACGAGACTGATGAAGGTTTAAAAAAATTATAATTGCATTGAATGGTAAAATTTAACTAATGAAATTATCCAGCAATTACATGTTTTGTAAAATATTAGTTAACTTAAAATAAAATCAAACTGTTGCAAATATTGCGAGGTAACACAAGCCTGTAAAGTAAGTGTGTGATTGTACACAAAAATTAAGAAACTTTATATGCCTAAATTTTGCCAAAAGGTCATAACTCATAACAAAATATTATATAAAACATAAGCAAATGAACACATCATGACCATCAATATAAAGCAATATATATATATATGATTGGCATAAAAAGCATGAGGTTTGATGGTTTCATAGTGATTCCATCCAACCTCAGATGATAAACGACCCAACAAGCAGTACTTGTGTCCAGCTGTAAGCCTCAAAACCCTGTAATATTTTTTAAGAAACAAATCACATTTGATAAATGATAACTTAACAGAAACTTTACTAATGAACAAAAAGCGATTAAACATAATTTATAACAAAGATATGGTACTAACTTTAGAGCATCAGGGATAACCATCCTTTTCTTTCTGTTGTAAGGAGTCGGTACGCCTTCATAAACCTTCAACCTTGCAAGTGCAGCTGCTCCTCGCTTAGTCTTGTGTGGAATCATCCTATAATATTATAAAATAAGACAAATGTATGCAGAATATTACTTGTAGTAATAACAAGGTAATAAAAGTTAGTAAAGAATCATTCATCCTATGCTGATATAAATCTAATAAGGCGACTTATATCAATACAAGAAATGAACAGATGATACGTTTTGTCTGGCTAATCACTGGTTGCTAATAAAGTTACCACTAAACTTAACTACTTAGGAGACCTGTAATTCATGATTTCATTCCTAAATATACTCTAACAAAAGATGCAACTTACAAGCACAATCATATTCTTGAACTCAGATCACAGTTTAGCAACAAGAACAAAACAAAAGGAAACTGTCCAAATCAAGCAAGATGCATAATACTGTGCTACATTGTTCAATTTCAGCGTTTTAAACAGCCGAATTACATACACAGTATGTAAACAAATTGTTGCATTTGAATACAATAACTCATGTATCAAATAAACTGTCACAAAACCTTACACCTGTCTGCAATTGATCAAATTCATCTAAAAGAAACATTTAGTGTTCTATCTGTAATCAAATGGTTTACCCTCGGATCGTACGCCAAAGGATCTTAGAAGGAGCACGGAAATGAATCGGACCATGCGACGGCTTTGTGTTCATACGCTTCCGGAGAAACCGCAGGTACTTCATCTTCTGACGAACAAGACCGCCGGAAAGGCAGATCTCTTCGCATCGAACGACGGTAACTTTCTGACCATTGAGTAATTCTTTGGCCAAAATCGACGATAATCGGCCAAGCATGTGGTGGCGAGCGTCCACCACCACTTCCTTCGCGCAAATCCCTGATCCTGAAACCATTTTTCACTTTTCCTTTGCTTTTTCTTACACTCCCTACGGTTTACGAGCTAAAATCGGTTGAAGATAAAGCAGAGGTTGGATATAGAATTAGGGTTTCAGTTAGGGTTAATTTGGTAGAGTGAGTTGGTGTAGTGGGCATGGATTGAAGCCCAAATAGAAATTTAATGGGCCATTTACTGGAATATGTTTATATAGTTAGGTATTTAGGCTGACTGTTTAGTACTAAAACGAGACCCTATCGAAGCCCATAAAGAAATTTCGGGTTTTGAGGCTTATTGCTGATTACGTGAGATTTTTTTTTTTATTTAACAACAAATTTTTCCATCTTTTTGTCTACTATTGGATTACCCTCAAATTACCGTGAATTACCCTTAGATAGATGAACAACTAATTTCTACACCAATAGTTTCAACAACACTTAATCTCAGGTTTATATATTCATTAGACTTACAATTAACTAAATTTAGAGGCAACGGATCAATCTTCAAATGTGATTAAGATTCCGCAAAGAGAAAATCGAAGCCATGCTTAGAGATATATATATCGAAGAAATTAGCCCATGTGTCCAAAGGAGTGCTAATCTAGGGTTATGAGGTGTTAGATGGGTATTAAACGTGGCAACCTCTGTTTTAATTTTTTAGAGTTTAACAAAAAGGATTCCCTCAAAACTTTACTAACATCTTTAGTCATTGTTTTGGGTATTACTATACTGGTACCGACACTAACGGTAGTACCAAGGCCAGTCAATGCTACACCCTTGAATTTTCTGGTATGGTCGTATGTGGTCATGGTACCAATACACATTACAAAATAGGCAACAAATTAAGTATTGATATCGTCATGTACCAGTATCAAATTTCTTGAAAAGTTGGCACTAGTACTGAATATATTGGTATGGTACGGGTATGGTACCGGTAATGGGTAGTAAATGGTGATCCTTAGTACAAACTATTATGTCCTCAAGAGAGATCCAAGTGGTTAAGGTGCCTCAACTATAAACTAGATCTTGATTGTACAAATCATACTAAAGACGGATGTGGTGTAATTTAAAAGTATATTTAGACGGGTGTATATATTTACCGTCAAAAAAGTGTAGTTTGGCTTGCGTTAGAATATTAATAGTTATACCTTGTGGACACAATACTAACAAAATTCGTTAATGTGCAATTAATTAACTTACAGAAAAATCCTTAAAAAACACAATGTTAATGGTTACATGTTAAAAATAAATTTTAAATAAATGTTTAATAGTCTTTCTCACCACGCTAGCAAAGTAGTAGTTTTCAATAAACAATTTTTTTTTGACGTCAAATCTATCATACTCCTAAGTTATTCTCAAATATTTCTTGTCAGGGATTAAACCCAGACCTTCTCAATCTAAGAGGCAATTCTCTACCGAGCCTCTACCAAATACTTCAAGTCAATTACCAATTATTTAATTTCCGGTCTTCATTGTGCCACTATTTAACTTCTCTCACCAACCCCCACCTAGATCTACCAATACAAATTCCCCACCTAAATCTTTGACACACCCACCATAACATCTGCTATTTAATAAAAGGGTTGTTGATAGATCGCATCTTCAGGCAAAAAGAACCTTACAGATCTACTATACTTCTGCAACTTTTGAACAATTTTTAATGGGTAAAGTATATACTTTGAAGGAGGTTGCTGAACATAACACTCCCAAAGATTGCTGGCTCATAATCGACAGCAAGGTACGTATATGATTCGCAGTTCAAGTTTACGATTCACCGAGACTACTAGGGATCTCTTTTGATTATTGTAGTTGTTTCCTTGACTTGATTTGAAGTTTGACTTGAAATTTGACATATGACATTGATCAATTACTAACTTCAGCTGTTTTGCTAATTTGTGAATGACTAGTTTGTGTGGATCTGCTTGTCGTGATGGTGATTTAAGTTTTTTTGCTTGCTGAACTGTTTTAGTTTATAATTGCTTGTTTTTGCATCAATCAATTTGGGGATTCGTTTCCATCTGGAGAAAAGAGCTTTGTTTTGACTTGTTTAGTCAAAGTATCTGGATTTGAATTAAACATTTGATATGAATCACAGACATACCACATTGTTTGATTGAGAGCCTTTAAAATTTATTTTGGTTAGTTAAGTTTGTATTATAAGTTTATAACAAGACTATTTGATAATCAGATGCCTAAATTATCGCTTAACAACACAATGATTAAAAAGATCTTGAGACCAGTATCAAGAACACTAATATCTTATAATGTTGTAGGAATCTTTGCAAACATAAAGATTATATGGGTTTAAAACAATTCTAAATGTACAGTTATTCACTTTTTTACTATGAAACATGTGGTAAATTTGATATTTTACTGGATTTGGACATATTTAAGTGCACCTGAAAATTTCAGGTTTAAGGGGGTGTTTTGACTCCATGCAGTTTTAAAAAGTTTTTATTGTGACTTTAGAATCATAAATAGATATTTAGTGTATAAAAGTTAACACTTTCACATTCAGAATAGTAAATATTCCTACTTAAACACTCAACTGATTTTGGAACTTCAAATCACAATAATCAGTTTAAACACACATCCAACTTGTGACGGAAAAGTATAATACTATAATGGCGTTTATTTATTTCAACAATTAGGATTACATTTTTGCGATTGGTTATCTTAATTATAATATTGTGTTGGTTCAGGTCTATGACGTGACGAAGTTCTTGGAGGATCATCCAGGTGGCGATGACGTTTTGATATCTGCTACTGGTAAAACATTCATTCTTTATGCTTAATTTTTTATATTTCAAATCTTGCAAGTATAAGGGTATAATTGACGATTAGCAATAATGGGATAATGGTTGTAATTGTAGCTTAAGAACAAGGGTAAATCAGGTACATTACACATTTTAAGATACCATAACTATAATCATTAGTGTGTTATTTAGATCAAAATCTATATACTAACTGTAATTCAAACTATAATTTTGTTTTCAACCATATGAATTCAAACTATTGAATTAAACAATATGAAATCTGAGTACAAAATTGAACTTGAAACATAGAACAATTTAAACTTAAGTTTACAAGAAATCAGCTGCTGAATTGATTATTTAAAAGAATGTGTGCATTTGCAGGAAAGGATGCAACCGATGATTTTGAAGATGTGGGCCATAGTACAACCGCTAAAACTATGATGGATGAATTTTATGTTGGTGATATAGATTCAGGAACAATTCCTTCAAAGGTTGAATACAAGCCTCCAAATCAGGCTCATTACAATCAAGATAAAACTCCAGAATTCATCATCAAGATTCTGCAATTTTTGGTTCCATTGGTGATTCTTGGTGCTGCAGTTGGGATCCGATTCTATACAAAATCATTGTAAGATTGTGATTTGGGTGTTTCGAATCTGTTTTTAAGTCTGTTGTTGTTAAAAGATTACGAGATCTTGTTATGTACAAGAAACTTGAAACTGTTTGATTTCAGAGATGAAATGATTAATGGTTGGTTATGATTGGGATCTACATAGTAAATTTGAACTTTTAGAGGGAGCAAATGGGCGGGTCAAATGGTTTTGGGTCATAACGGGTGGTTCTTAATAAAAGTCAAATAAATATATGGGTTCACTTTGATCAAGTCAAATTAGACAATAGAGTTATACCGCGTGTCAAAACATATAACTCATATAAAACCTAGTTGAGTTAAGAACTCGAGTCCACCCGTTTCGTCCATAACCACTATTTGAAGAACCCATATATGATATGGTCAAGACCATTTCAAGATTATAATATTTACAGAAAGGCCCTTCTGGTTCCACATATTACACAACTCGATTTAATAGATTCTGGCAGCGTTAATGCAACATTGCCCATGGTGGAGTTAAAAAAAAACTTGAATAAAAATTGTAGAAAAGTTCGTGACCACTTAATAGCAGCGTTTAGCTTTTATAGGTCTTTTAATGGTTCAGACCTCTTACTTGTTCAACACTTAATGGTTCAGACTGTTTGTTTCGTGAGCAGATGTCTGAATGATTCAGACATTTGTCTCTAAATGGTTAAGCATTATACTGAATCTGAATGTTTAAAACCTCTTATCTGAATTGTCAGACATTTTCCTCTGAACGCTTAACCATTATATTGGCTTTTAATAGCTAAGACCTCTTACTGATTCAACAATTAAATATTCAGACCTCTTACTCAACAATTAAATATTCAGTCCTCTTACTGGTCAGTACTTACCCATTCAGAAGTTGTCAAACAGCCTTTCAAAACCGTAAGATTGTTTCTTTTTTTAAACAATTACAATTTTCAAAGAGGCCTAAAAAATAAAAATAAAAACTGATTGGTTTTAAATTTTGCATTGAAGTATGGTGAGTCTTCTTGATATGGGTAATTTTATAACATCTTACTGTTACCTGATCTAGTGATCTGACCATATTGTTTTCTATTGGACATGATATTGATGAATGCTGCTGACAATGTTGCATAAAGGTAAAGGAATCTGGGTAAAAACTTTCTAACTTTCAAGGTTACTTACTCACAGACTGACAATTAAATCACATGTGCATTCTTTCTGACATTTACTGACTTTTTTTACTGTTTAAAGTTTTGGAAACCAATTAAATTTTTAACCGTGTTTAGTAAATGTTGAGTCTATAATAATGTTGAACGTGTCATTCATTCATGTTATTAAACTTCTAAATGACTTGACTGTATTTAATTGTAACTTCTAAACATGTATTAATCCGTAACCTACTAATTAAACATATACACATGTTTGCATGTAAGAAATACCACGTTTAGTCAAACATGTCACAAATTGTCAAATTCAATAGTTGGTTTTTCATAGCTAAAACACAATAATCAGATAATCAAGTCAGGAAAACCAAAAGAAGTATCAAAACATGAATACTTTTACAATTAATTAAACATAAATGAACATTAACACTAGCAATTATTTATGGATTGCAAATTAAAGAAAGGTAAAAACAACATTTTCCCTTTCCATTCTACCCTAATTATATTTGTGTGTAATCTCATTGCTATGTTATCTTTCAAGGCATCATTAGATTACACAAATTTTTGTTTGATCCATACATTTTACTAAAAATCATCAACTAATCCTAACTTCTTATCTTCAAATTATGTTATTAATGTCATACTCCAATGATACATATCCACCTTCATCTAGGGTTGAACTCTCACCCAATCATAACGCCCTTGAAGCGGCTTTTCGTTCACAATATCGAAGTTATACCTGCATTCATCATCAAAAAACGAGTATCTGAGTTTTGGTCAACAAAGTCAACATGGCTGTACAAAGTCAAATACGCGTATGAGATATTAAGTTAAGGTTATTTACTTCTCGGAGAAAAGCCGTTGTTGTTCCTGTGCATGAAAGGCGAAGAACGCCTCGATTTCATGTGCAGAAGGCATGATCCTTTGAATTGAATTTGGTATGATTGTATGTCTTGAAGTAGAACCAGGGGTATTATTGTCATTTGAGTCTCGTACGAAGCTACAAGGTGTGCTTTCTCTGGTGCTCCTGTATAATAAAATGACAATTAGCATATAATAAAACTTAACAAAAGAAGAAACATCTTACAAATGACAAATATGAAAATACAACTTATGAATCATTTCCCCATGTTTGAAACAAGAATCTTTCTTTTGGTACAGAAAAATAAATAGTTGTAAAAAAACACTAGTTATCTAAAAAAAGGGTCCCACTAAATATATGCATCAATGAGTGGTATATACAGTTAGCAGAATAAAAACAAACAAAACATGACCCAAAAAAAGATTTACTTTTATAAACTAATGATAGTGAAAGTGAAACTTTTCATTTTTTTCTGTTCAATTGTTTGTGAAATGTTCACTGACATAAGGTGAAAACAAGTTTTGTGGACCCCATCTTCTTATCATCTTTCATTCATGTTATTATAACTGTTGATTGAAATCTAAACTAGGAAATGGCAATGGTCACATGTGATTGGAACATATTTGGTTTTTATTTTTATTTTATTTAATTTTTTGGTTCTAGCAAATTTATCATCCTATTCAAACTCATAACAATTTACCTATTTATTGAAATTGTCTTGATATGAAAAAGATGACAACTGATAATAAATGAGACCATGTGGCCAATATTAACAATGTTGGTTTCAACCACAGCAACATATCACAACCCATGTTTCATAAGTTTTAGTAAGAAAGAAAATTCAAAATTGAGTGAAATATCTGACCGGAATAATTGGACACGTTTACAGTCAATGTCGTTTTTCGACTTCAAAATCAAATCATCATGTTTTATCTTCAAAAGTGTTATACTCTATATGTACTATGACAGCAAAAATGTGCAGGTTTTAGACCACATATTTGGTGAGTCGGTGACAACAACGCACTGATGTAAACGGTAAACCATTATAAATTAATCATTCAGAGTACAAAACAAAACTCATTTGTTACAAGGATATCAAATAAAGAACAATTTAGCTTAAACAACATAAAAACACCTATATTGTGTACTAATTTTTTTTATTTTTTGTACCCTTTTTTCTTTTGTGCTAGATTAATTTTTTTGTACTGGATTTTTGTTTTTTTTTTGTATTTTATTTTCTTACTGCATTTTTGTTTTTTTACTGTAATTTGTTTTTTTGCATTAGATTTTCATTTTATGTTTTTAGGAAAAATTGTGTTTCCATTGACATGAAAACTGTACATTCGTCCGTGTGGAAAAACACACACCGACAGACACAGGTGGGGCTCTCCACTTGTACAATGTAATCTTTATTATATTGAATAAGACCCATTTAAAAACATATAAATAAATGCATTGTATAGGTTTGTCGATGGCATTGAAGATACTAAAAAAAGTGAAACCTCCTACCATGAATGTAAACAGATTAATGAAATAAAGTACAAATAAAGCTCGGAAAGACCAAATAAGAAATATGTGGAACAGAAAAAGTAAGCATGTAAAAAATATATAGAATTTAAGAGATGCAACATGAAGCTACTAACTTTCTAAAAGGTAAACAAAAGAAAACTACATTTTGTAAGGATTTATACACTTTGTATAAACATGTAATTACAGATATAACAAATGTGTTCATTTTTATTTATTATTATTTTTTTATTTTCTGCATTTTGATAAGTCTGGTTGCAGCAAAAAGTGACGATTTTGAAAGTTAATAACTCCATTTAGATGAGACCCCACATGATGATGCAATGAAAAAGAAATGAAAACACTTCTTCATCCCCCACCAAAGAGCATAATCAAACCAAACATTATAATAAAACTATTGACACCCACAAAAGACAAGAAAATGCTCTTTAGGAATTATAAAGCAAATCAAAAGAATATAACATCAAAATAAGTATATACCTTTATTTTATTAACCAATAACAAGTAATTAAAAGTATGTAACTTTTATGCAAAAGATGTTTAGATCAAAACCAAAATAATCCCCTTTTATTGCTAATATAATAAATAAAAAAAATTAAACAACGCAATTAAGGAAGAAACAGGACGTTTCTTTGAAAAAACCGGTAAAATTAACTACATAAATCAGTATAAAATAAAGAATACCTCTCTCTGTCATCAAAATCAACGCTATTTTCTCCAACATAAGCTTCTTCATCCCCAAAAGCACAATGAGCCTCTGTTTCACCTTCCGTTTTGATCTGGAAACCATCTAAACCACTAACATCACCGATATTTGCACCGGACCCAGCTGAACCCGAGCCACACGAGCAAATTACCAACCTACCTGAGCTAGGGTTAGGGTTCCGTTGCGTGCAGCATGTCGATTGTTTCAACAGTGGCTTTTCGAGCTTCCGGCTTCGTAACTGGAGATACGATAATTCACGGTGTTGCTCCGGTGACGGTGCAGCGGTGGTTGTCAAAGATTGAAGCTTTTGTAACGCAAGAGTTGTGGCTCGCGTTCGGACGCCAGTGTAGGACTGTGAGACGTCGATAACTGCTACCACATCACCGGTCAATTTTTGTTTCCTCATGTACCTCCCCATGACGCTAAATTGATGAATCAAGTTGCAGAAAGTTAGGGTTTTATGTATGATTGATGAAATTGTAGAAAGAGAAAAAGAGGGGTGAAGACGAAGATGGTGGTTTTAGAAAGAGAGGGAAAGGGGGGAAAGATTAGTCGCATGAAATTAGGGTTGGTGTAATTGTGAAGAGAAGGGTAATTTTGGTTTTATATGGATTTTGTATTTGTGTTGGCTCCCTCGTTTTTCTATGCCTAAATTGCCCTTATGGCTTGATTGATAAAAGTTCAAGAAATTGGGACCCAAAATGGGAGAATAAACAATGAATTTATTAGAGAAATTAATTATTAAAATTACTAGAAAAAAAATACCTTTTTCAAGGAAAATTCTATGATTCTAATGATAATGATTAAAGGATGCATTTTTAAATTAAAGATTGTAACTTTATAATCTTCTTAATTAATGGTTTGTTTTTAAAATAAAGGTGTTCATTTTAAATAAAATAAAATTAACTACTTATTATAAAAAAAAAAATTTTACCTTAAAAAAACAAATAAATGATGACCAGATGGTTTTTAATGAGAGCTAGTTTTGTTTGAATAACTAATAAAATAGTCATTAATTTTAGCGACCATCCATATTACACACACATAAGGCATAGAGAATAATCAAATACACACGGACTTTAATATGAAAATAATAACGAGTCTAAGTCATTATTATAACTAATCAATGGTTAAATCATTTGAAGAGACTAACTAATGGTTAAGATCATTTGGTATCAAATTAGTTTTAAGTTTCACATTGAAATAGAAATGAAAGGGCAAAGAGTATAGTGCACATTGATGATTTTCATAGGGTTAAATTAAGTTTCTTGTTTTTTTTAATAAATAACATAATTAAATAGAGAGTTTCAATACCTTTAATTTGAGTATAGTGTTGTTTATGTACGTGCTTCATGATTGCATATGTAGTACATGATTACTCAATTTCTGATTAATTACTCGGTCCATGTTTATGCATGTGGTACATGATAGTCTATGATTATCCACTTGATCTTTGTTACATGGACAATTATAACCCGACACAAATGACATGCCATGCTGTGATGGTTTCATGCGCTTCTCACAGTTTTTCACAACGAATTTTTACGACAATCCACATTCAACTAAATAATTTGGTGAGTGCTATATTTAGTGGAATCGTAAATAATTTGGAAGTCAAATTTGATCTATCTCCTCGCCAAAAAGCGGTGTTTGAATGCCTTCAAGCTCCTCATGCCCAGGATTTTTTAAAGGTCATCCCCATCGAAGGGTTGGGTCAACATATGTCGACTTTGGAGTACCGAGCAATCCTTAAGTACCGGCTTATGATACCTTTGTATCCTGTTGATGAGCCTTGCCCAGTTTGTCACAAGGCTTGTTTGGATTCCTTTTGTGAGCATGCAGTCCATTGCAAGGAGTTGCCTGGGTTTAAATACAGACATGATCTCGTTAAAGATGTCCTATTTGGTGTTCTTAAACGGGCGGGGATTTATGCTAAAAAAGAGGCCCCCGGGAACTTTCTTACAGATCCGATCGAAGGAAGATCTACTCTATGGCCAGCTGATGTTCTTGTGTTTGGGTGGGGAGGGGGAAAACACACTTATGTGTACCTTACATGAGTGTCCCCTCTTGTCGGGCTTAAGGTAAATGGGTTCATTGCGGGTCAAGCTGCGCTTAAAGCGGAATCAGGAAAAGTTGCTAAACACGAGAAAGCTTGCTTGGAGAATCAACACGTGTTTATCCCTTTTGCCTTTGATACATTTGGTTTCCTAGCCCCGGAGGCTGTAGAATTTCTTGATAAGGTTAAACGGGTCGTGCATAGTAATGTTTCGGTTCCTAAGACCCAACAGTTTGTTTTTTCAAAGATCGGTTTTGCAATTCAAAAGGGGATTACAACGCAGCTTGTTACCCGTTTACCTGCTACGTTATTGTAATTGGGAAAAATATTTAAAACCTGAATCTATTAATCAGAAACGGATTAAATTACTAAGGGTTTAAACCCTTGATCTCGAAAAGAGCAAAACCTTAACTTTAACACCAAGATTTGCCACTTTTACCCATGTGACGACACATGATAATCATAATGATCGTTCTAGAGAAGATACTTTCAATCTTGCCAAAAAGCCAACTTCAAGTAGAGGTGAAAACTAATTACACTTGTAAATGTTAGATTTTATCTTTAACAAGCTAAAAACAACCCAGTACAACTAGTTTGAATCTATATAGTAAGCCACCTCTACTTACAACCAAACCAACAAATAACAATCATATGTCCCGCAAGCAAAAACCAACTCAGAAAATAAACCGATTACTGCCCAACTGTAATTACAAATCGATACTTCAAACAAAAGTAATCATGCCAATATGATACTATGATATATTATGATGCATGATACAATCATGGGTTGCTAGTAGATGAAAGTTTAACCGACTTGTTTGGCTTCTTATCGACATCCATAGGTTTGATTGTGTTTGATGCAACCTTTCTTTTATCTTTCTTCTCTCTCTTTTTCAAAGACGTCATTCGGGCCTTCAAAATGGTTGAATAAGAAGCTTGAAACCGTTGATGATCCTTTGCACCAACCTGTTTGTTTGTTATTCAAACCAATATAAATTACTTAAAACTTAAAACATATTCTCTACATAAAGGAGATACGAATCATCATCATCAAGATCATCTAGCTAGTTTGTACATTTGATCGGTTTAATTAGTCAAAAGAATCAATGTCATCCTAATTAGTCAAAACACAAATTAAAAACAAGGTTAAAACTATTACCAATGTGGAAATGTTCTTCTTTCCATCAGTTGCCCTAACAAGACATTTGAATTCGAGTTCTTTACCAGCAGTTGTTATCTTATTCCGTTGCACCTTAGATTTATCAGACGCTGAGAAATAATTAACATAAGGAAATTACAATCAATTATTATTAGGAACAAATAAAAGGTAAACATTTGAAACAGAAAGAAGAAAATTACAGTGTTTGAGTGTGACCCAAACAGAGCCTTTTTCTGTAGTATGCTCAAACATGCTATTTAGTTCATTGAGAAACGGGTCGATCTGTAAGCGTACCTAAAATTATTACAAAATAGCACCAATTCAGACATGTTTTAGTTAGAAGAATCGTTTTCGTTAGATCTTATTCTAAACATATTCATATTAAGGTACAGATGGATGTGTATATATAAATCCAGAAATTTTGATGGATGTGTATAAATTTACATGCAAACCGGTGTTGTGTGAGTTTTTTCCGGTGAAAGAGTCGGTGGAAAACTAACCATGACTGCTGCCGATGATCGCGTCGCCGGTGAGAATGGTGTGTCTACTTCAGACGCCGCCCCAACAAAGAGGATCTAGGGTTTCTAACCATACAATATTACCTCCAGGCAATGGGTTTATTTGAACTTGGGTTGGGCCTCGTATTGTTGGGTTTTAATGTTGTTCAGTTGGGCTTTTTATATGAAAATAGAAAAAAGAAATTTTTTTTTTAAAAGCTTGTTAGTTGTTAGTATCATCCGTTAGTAATTAAACAGCCTATGCCCGGTATTGAACTTGGACCTTTAGAAGAGCTATGCTTCCCACCTCCTCACTGAACCTATATTATTTATAGATAAACATCAGATGTCCATAGATCAAGATGTCATCAGCAATTTAAAAGTTATTTTAGTGTCACGCTCACGCCATGTACTAATTTGTTTTGATCATCATATGTTCAATGACTGTTTACGCCTTTCACTTAACAGAGATCCACGACCATATTGTATGATAGACCCCTATCTAATCCTAACATAGTTGGTGCCGATAACAACGATGGGTGGCAGGTGGCGGCGGTGGAGTGGTGGCAGCGTGAACAACGAAGGCGATAGGGGCGAGGCGGCAGTTAGGGGCAGGTGGTGGCGACTTCGGCGGTTGGGGCCGGTCGGTTGTAAGTATTAAAAACATTCTTACGGAATCATTTAAAAAGTTAGAGGATTTTGAATTCAATCAAGTATGTGATTTGATTATAATTTATTTCATTTCCACCGCTTGGCGGTTGTACGTGAATGTAGACAAGAACTCCACCATCAGGAGTCGGTAACACGGCTAATAGGCGTTGGCAAACAATCTCGACCAAGTGGTGTCCACCCCGACGATGGCCTCCAATCGATGAGTCTCTCCTAGCTATGCCAGAACGTCGTAGTCAACGACCTTCTGGTGGCCCAGCCTTTTCCTCAGCAATCGGTCGCGCCTAGAGCACGCGACCGATCCCTGTCGAAAATCTAACCAAGAGTGGGTCACCAGATCATCAAAATCATCATACTCGTCAGCAGACATACCTGTTATTCTAATAAAGTGTATTTAATAAAAATAATTATTTAATTTCAAAACAATGTGTTTGTTATTTTAAAAGAATATAATGATTAATAATAATTTATTAATTTAAAAGAATTTGTTTAAAAAAATTTTTTATGGATTATTGTTTTAAAAAACTTTGTTAAAATAATATTACTGAATTAAAAAAAATTAAAAAAATAATAAATTAATACACCTATACGCCACGTATAGGCCAGTATGTGGCGTATAGGTACACGACCCGACACCCCCGTATGGATAATCCATACGCCACCCATACCCGACCCGATAACCCATTCAAACATCCCTGATGAACTATACGCCACGTATAGATCCATACGCGACTCATGAACCGACCCGATTTCGTTTGAACTGATTTGTCATTTACCGAAGAACTATACGCCACGTATAGATCCATACGTGGCGTATAGTTCTAAAAAAAATCGAAAAATCGGTTTTAAATCCACCCTAATCCATCAAATAACTAACCTACGGATGAAAAAAAGAGTTAATGATGATCGATACATACCTTTCGAATGGAAAGAAGGATGATCGGTCGAGTTTGAAGCCGGTTCGAGATCTCCGATCGAGAGGATTTTGGGGTTTTTGGGTCGCGTATAGTATTTGTGTGGCGTATGGGTGACTCGTATGTGTTTTTAAAGCACCTATACGCCACGTATAGGTCTATACGTGGCGTATAGTTCTAATTTTTTTTTTTACCGAATTTTTAAAAATGTATTTTGAAATTTATTAACATTGTTAATAACAAACAATTACATAAAATTAACCTATAACATCGTACACTGTATCGTTTACAGGATTAATTGACCGCAAATAATCTATATAACTTTGCAGACGATCACGGTAGTAGGTCCCCCATTCTGATGCTTCTCCGTTTCGAAATACATTCCAAAGTGTATTGACAAGAGGCATTGGATAGTTACCGCGTAGATCCACGTGGATATAATGA
>WOUH02000036.1:2718477-2741479 GCA_009936405.2 Stevia rebaudiana
TTTTTTCTCTTTCCTATTCAATTAAATAATACTTTTTATACCTTTATCACTACATTTTTCTCTCTCCAATTTACTTTAATGAACAGTGTTTCTCTATATTTACTAGTTTCACCAGTTTCTTTACATCTTCCTACTCACAACCACTATTATATTATATCTATTATATAAAGATTTCACTCACATAAATTATATAGAACTAAATGTGAATGCTCTTAGAAAAGAAAAATATATAAATGATACTTCAGAAATAAATTGCTTTAACAGCGTTACCCTCGAGTCAACCTTATACATGTACTAACAACGACTTCATAAATGATAGTTGCTATTGGGATTAGTCACCTTTTTGTTCCCGGGTGCTGAGTCAGCAACACGGGCAAAACTCGCTCCATGGCATGTTTTCTCCGGTCTAGTTATCTTTGTCCTAGTGATAGTGACCGCAGAGACTGGATTAACAGAAAAATTTATCTTTCAAAAGTTGGAGCATGGTCAAGAGGCACTTATAGTCAATTTTATAGGATTGTTAGTACTACTATTTGGAGTATTCGTTGGTTTTGTTGTTGTTCTTCCATTAAGAAGGAAATAGCCACTGAAACAAATGTTAATGAATCCAGTTTGAATAACCCGATTAATTAAAAAATTGAATAATGCTGGATATTTTTGTGTAATTAGGAGAAACTTGGTTTATCGAATAAGACATAATAGAAATTAAATAAGCCAGGTGCGGGGATCCTAGGGCAGCGGCCGCAGTCCCTGGTAGCGAGGTCCAAAGGCTGACAGCCCCTAGATGGGTCCAAGGGGCAGAGCCCCTAGTTGGGGTTATGATGTTATATAAAATTTGTATTAGAAATCCAGATTTCTAATTCTCGTAGCATTAAATTTATGAAAAGTTTGAGGGACCATTTTGCCAAAATTCAAACTTGAAACAATTTCTGTTAATTAGGTTAATACGCTTTGATGTTCATTCTACAAAACTTCACTGGTTCACGAAATCACTCTCAAAACATACTTGTCTTCATATTGTTGCAATTAAGTTTTATCCGATCAGAAATTCAGAGTGAACCATCGAATTGTTTAATCTGAAAGTTATAGGCGAGTAGGCGACTCTCAATTGATCCAAAGGTTATCAAATTCGCATACCATTTTCTATAATTTCAAGACAAATACTTCAAAGAGTTGCTTAACTTGATGCAAATGCATGAATAACTGCGTAAAATAACTTAGCAACCTAGTCTTTCAACATAATTTAACCCGTTATTGGGTCAACATGATGATTTGATTTATGATGCGTAGATCACGTGTTATTTGAGATGTCTAATTATGCATACAATCATTAACGTATGCTATGGTTTGATAGTAGAAATACAACGTCAATCAACAAAGAGTCAATTATGGTGGTGTCGTATTTCAAATTGATCAATTAAAAAACGAATAAATGGAAAACGGGTCAAGTTTGTGGAAGTCGTATAGACTCTAGAGTTTATGTTAACGTTATCTGCTAATTCGTTTATATTGATAATATCGTTACTAAATTAATGATATGTTTTCAATCATAGACATATAACTTCTGAAAAAGAAAGAAAAGTGTTACTGCATCAATATAACAAACACATCCGGCTTATTTTGGCATATATTGAAAATGACATTTTTTATTTAACTGCCACTGAGTTTAAAAGTTATCCTGAATCTATTTTTACCCACAGAAAAAAAATTACTTTTTAATACATAAAACCTGGGGTTGTTTACAAACTTAGTCAGCTCGACTAGTTTACAATCCGAGTTTGACTAGTTTGAAGGAACATTCACATTAAAATATCTAAAATTTATGTAAGTATGTTATTTATATTATATAGATTGATTAAAAGTGGTTGTGAGTTGAGAGATAAAAAGAAAGTGACGAAACTAGTAAGTATAAAAAAACATTGTTCATTAATGTAAATAGGAAAGAGAAAAAGGTAATGATAATTATATAAAAAATTATTATTTGTTTGAATTGAAGAGAGAAAGATTATGATAAAAATATAAAAAATATTATTTAATTAAAAAGGAGAGAGAAAATATAGTAATAAAGGTATAAAAAGTTAAAGTTAAGTTCGTTTTTCTTCATGTGGTTTAGCCCAAATAACCATTTTGCTTCAAAAATTTCAAAATCAGTTTTTTTCCTTCCTGAGGTTTACGATCTGTCCCCGTTAACTCCAAACCACTAACGTCCGTTAATTTTTTCCGTTGTTAAATGAAGGATAATTTAGACTTTTTACACATAAGGACTTAGTGTGTAATTTTCTTAACTTGTGTATTCTTTTAAATCTTGGGGGTTGTTCTAAAAATTACACTTATGAATCTCATTAATTATCATTATCCATTATCATTATCATCATATCATCATCATCTATTACCATCATCCATCATCAAATCTGTCGTCCCCATCAACACCGAACACCGACCGCCACCGCTCGCCGCCGCCCACCACCAGATTATGGACACCATTAACCACCGACTACCATCAGATTCCACCACCACTATCAAATGCCACCCACCACCTGCAAAACCCCTATGAACACACACTCCATGAATTCCGTTCACCATCGTGAAGTTGGAAACCGCTCATAAAACCATCAATGCAAATCGCGACCCCATGAAAACCCCCGCAAATCGCGACCTGCAAACCCTAGAATTTGGGATCTGCAAATCGTGATCCACATGAAACCCATACAAAACCCTAGAATTTGGGACCTGCAAATCGTGAACCCCATGAAACCTCTGCAAATCGCGACCTGCAAGCCCTAGAATTCGGGACCTGAAATCACGATATTTGGGTATTACCGGTGCTCGTGAGCGATGGCCAATGGTGGAGATGATGAACGAGGGTGCGGGAGAGAGATAAGGGCGGTGGACGATGGTGGTGGTCCGGTGGAGCTTGTGTCGTGTGGTGAAAGTGAAGGTGATGTTGATGGTGGCCGATGGTGGTCGTCGTTAGCCGCTGGTGGCCGCTGGTGGCCGCTGGTGGCCGTCGATAGCCGGCGGTGGAGCTTCCATGGTGGTGCTTCCATGGTGATGCCTGGTACGAAGAGAGAGAGATGTTTCAAGTGTTTGGGTTCTTGTTTTAAAGATTTACAAAATAGTCCCTTCACTTACAAATTGTTGCTTTATTCTTATAAAAATTTTAATAAATGACATAAGTAGTCTTCATCAATAAAAGGACTAAAATACCCCTCAGTTAACAGAAAAAAAATTAACGGCGTTAGAGTTTTAGAGCTAATAGGGACAAATCGCAAACCACAGGGAGAAAAATACTGATTTTAAAACTTTTGGAGCAAAAGAGTTATTTGGGCCAAACCACAGGGAACAAAAATGAAGTTTACTCTAAAAATAACTTACTGCATGTAACTATATATTAAATCATTGATTAACAAATTACCTTCTTGACTTTGTGGTTAGTTAGAGTGTTTTCAAACAAAAGAACCCAGGTTCGAATCTTGTAACTTTGATTTTAAAAGATGGAACTAAGAGATCCTTCTTGGTATGTTGGATCTATAAAATGGTATCCCTTCTTGCAAAAAAACCTAGATTAGGCTTGCTTTAGAGTTAATGGACCAAATATTTGCAAAACTGGGCTAATTGGGCTTGATAGGTCCAACCGGATTTTTCACCCGTTTTATCAGTTTGATCGCGGCCGCCGGTTTAACCTGCCGGCTTTGTGAAAAACGGTTTAAGTTACTATAACCAGTTTAATCGGCCGGCTGTGTGTTAATAAGGTTTTTAATGATTACACAAAGCCAAATTGGCTATCAAAAGTTATTTAGTTTCAAAAAAACGTTCTAATGAAAGAATAGTACACCAATGATTTGGTGAATTGGTTTTGGTTACACAAACCACACTATGCCATAACACTTTGTTTTTGTGTTAGAGATTCTTGCGATAACCAGTACACTACTAGGCTTTAAAGGGCGAAACGTGCTAGTGAGTTGGTTGTGGTTAGTGCTACGCAAAGTTATTAGGTCATAATAAGTCAACTTGGTGTTAAAGACATGCTTAATATGACTTATAATTTTACACTAATCATGAGTTGTACTATGACCATATATGATATATTCTAGGGAGTTGTTCTTTTGCATCCCAAGTGAGTTTAGGCTAAAACAAGGAATTTTTGTTGTTAATAGACATGCTCACATGCTTATAATTTGTAGCATTAATCTAATGGGCCTTAACATGTCCAAGTAATATGTTAGTTATTTATGATTACACAAGTCATATTAGGCCATACTTGGGCATTTGATGTAAAGAACATGATTATTACCAATAGTACACTAATTAGCCTTAATGGTCCTTATAATATGTTGGCAAGTTATTTTTGTTATACAAATTCACATTAGGTTATTACAATACTTCTATCTCAAACTCATTCATTACAAAATTCGAATATATCACGCTCAATCTATAACCTCTACAAATATGCAACATATTTTGTGCATGTTTACAAATGTATACCTAAAAGTTAAAAGTTAATCAAGGGGCTATTTGTAACTTACCAACCTCCTAAAACTAACTAGAGGCCACATTTAACCCATGTTTTCCATACGTCGATAGATTTTAGAAAATCATGGGCAAAAGAGATCCACTCGTTCCTAATTCCTTCCTTTACTCTATATAAATTCCTTCCTAACATTGTTATTTTCTCTCCACCCTTCTTTGATGCTGAATTTGTAAGTCATTTTTTATATTCCTTATTTTGTTTCCTAAATCATATGTTCTTTCGTATTACATTTGTTTTCTCGTCAGATTTTCATATTATAGTTTCATCAAATTGTCATTTAGTTGTGAGATCAAGCAATTGCGTATGCTCTTTTTGTTGTTTGTTGTCGGTTTTTGTGTGATCTAAATAGGGTTTGTATACGGAAAAAATTGATTTAGGTAAATGAATCAGTTGTGATTTGTGGTGTTTTTTTGGACATGACAGATCGATCACTTCTTATGCATAGAAATAGATTTATGTTATTTGTGTTACATTTCATGTTCCACATATTGGAAATTAGAATATTCGTCATCTATTTCCATAATATCGAATTCTTATCGGACATGTTTAAAGCATGTTTATTTTTCTTTTAGATTCTTTTATGTATGCACATTGTTTTTACGAAGCAATCGGACTGGTGGTCGAGCGCCAACCACTTTAGTTATGTACACACCTGATATCATGGTGCTACATTATGTTTACTACAAGACGCGTACCATCAACCTCATGTGGAGGAGCACCATTATGTACACAGCCCATGTCATTAGGCTACAACTTAAAATGTCATTTAGTGATTCATTTAGGGGTGTTCAACGGTTCATTTTCAGTTTGTTCAGTTTATAATTTTTTAGGTCACCCGCAAACCAAACCAAAAACCAAATTCACATTTTTGGTTTGGTTTGTTATGGTTACGCATACAGTTTGGCTTTCATTATTTTGGTCACATCCCTAAATTCGCTAGTACTTTAGATTAAATATTCAAAATTGCAAATTAAATCGAATTTTATGTTTATAGGATAGATATAATATATGACGTTATCTAGATTTTTATAAATATTTTTTGTCACACTTCCTTTCATAAGTCCGGTCCGCCAATGGACTAGTAAAAAAATAGGTTAGATGTTAGGTTTGGTTCCGAATGCAATGCATACACATAAACATGTACGTTATAAGCGCACACACAACGAGACGCTATTTCAAGAAGTCATTGTTTGCTTAAAGTCAATTTTGGATCCATGTATATAAGCGGGGTTGTTGATGTTCGTCATTTTTTGTTTTTTCTTTGTTCAATTCGGTTTGAACAGACTTTATTATTTGTTCAGATCAACCAAGGCATCATCATATACAAAGCATTTTAGCACCTCAAACTTGTTTGTATTTGACTGTTAAAAGATGGCCGAGGTACGAGGTTCTATCACTTTAAATTTAATTGTGTTTATTAAACGGATTATGCATACAAAATTACAAATAATTATCGATAAACATATATTGCCACTATTGAATTTTCATTTACATAGGAAGGGCAAAAGGTGTGCTTGCATGTGTATGACTTAAGCCAAGGGCTAGCTAAACAAGTCTCAACTTCACTTTTGGGGAAGCCTATTGAAGGAATATGGTACATACCACAATCTTTATTTGTGTAAACGAGTACATGATACTGCGATCTATCTTTGTGTAAACGAGACCAAGCTCCGCCTAGAATTGGCTAGATCCAGAATGGTTGGTAAATTAGCCACTTTAGTTGAACCAGCTGGCTTTTATGAGTTAGACCGGTTAAACTTAAACTGGCAAACTAGACTAGATTTTTAGAAAAAGTTTAATGAAAGTCACTTTTTAAATCCGGAAAGATGTATTTTTGTAAAAAATTGGCCAAGTGGTACTTGGTAGGATATGAGTGGTGATGTTTATTATTTTGTCGTCTATGGCGAATTCAAAGGTATGATATTTATTACAGTAATTTTCCTCACAAAAAAAGATAAGTTAATGTAGATTCAAACATTGTATTTTGTTTTCAATTTATCTAAGACATCATCTCTGGATTTCTAACTAGACAAACAGTGTGATTACCGGTCCGGTTATAAAAACATTGTAGAAATGAGAACAAGATGTTGTTTTGATACCCAAGAAACGAAATAACAAGATGTGTTTCGTTTGAGAAAACAGGCACACAGGAATAGTTGTCTACGGTAACGAATACTACTTCGGAGATGGCATACAACAAACTCCTGTTGGAAACACTCCTTATGGTACTCCAATTAAAGTGATGGATCTTGGTGTCACGAATATTACAAAGGATGCATTTGATTCATATCTAAAGGAGATAACTCCACGTTATACTCATGAAACCTACAATATCTTGAAGCATAATTGCAACTGCTTTAGCAATGAAGTTGCACAGTTTCTTGTCAAGAAAACCATCCCGGAATACATCCTCAACCTCCCTAATGAAGTCCTTGGTAGCCCACTGGCACCACTTATAAGTAAGTTAAAGATCTTTCTTTCTTTCTTTCTTAAATCTTTAATTGATTAATATTGCAGGTATTTTCACTAGCTACAAATGATAAAATATAACAAATAAATTAATATACTTGAATGCCCCGTGGTTGTTTAGTCTTGATCACTAATGGATTTTTGACGGTAGGAAAAATTCCTAAAAGAGTTAAAATTTATTTGTATTACCGACAAATTAGCGGCGAATTTAAGGATAAAGAACTTGGTGAAATGTCACTTGCCTATCCGCCGGAGATATTGCCAATCCGGTGGTGATCCCAAGATTTCTTTCTCCTGTTTCTTATATGTTAAACATCTTTTTTTAAATTGTGTAGTATATAGTATTTTTGTTTTTCCAACCTTGTTTCGGTCCCTTATATTTGTAATTTTTGACAGTTTTACCCTTAACAGAAGATGATCACTCTAATTTGTAATACTTGACAGTTTTACCCTTAACAGATGCATTATCTAACGTTTCAAGTCTTGATAGTTTTTGTCCCTAACATTTTGAGTCGTAACAATTTTCGTCCTTGACGTTTTAAGTCGTAATAGTTTCCTGCTAAGGGTTTAGGGACGGAAAGTCGGAAACTGTTAACACTTAAAACGAGGGATGAAACTGTTAAGGTTGAATTGAAACTGTTAAGATTTGAAAACCTCATAATGAAATCTACGGTTTAATCTTTTGTTCTTTCAACCCTCTACTGATCACCTCTCTATATTTCAACCCTTCTTTGTACAAATGTACGAGTGTTTTTAAATCAAAATTTCCACCATTTTTGTTTTAGTACTTAACTTTGAACCTAATTTTACAGAGACACACTTTACAAGCCACCATCTAATATACGTGTTTGCTACTTAGATTATGTATAAGTCAATGGTTTAAATTGGACCCCTCTAATTGCCTTCATAAAATGATTTTTTTAAATGGGTTATTTTGAGATGAGGTAATGGTTTTTTGGGTAAGATTTAAAGTTTTTTCAATTTGTAGGAGCTCCGTAAATGCCATTTACGGAGCTTGCCTACATGGCGAATTCATCACATTTTAAGTTGTACCAGATTGTATCATATGAAGCCACATATGAATTTGCCACTTTTTTTATGGAGCATACTTTTTTTAAGGAATCCCATGTGATGTGTTAACAAGAATTTGCCACATAGACAAGCGCCGTAAATGGCATTTACGGAGCTCCTACAAATCAAAGAAACTTCAAATCTAACCCAAAAACCATTACCCCATTTCAAAAAAAGATTCTTCATAAAATATGATTTCACATCAAATCAAGATTGAAAAAAAGTTCAATTAATAAAGTTCAAATACCTATTTTGCAGTGCCACTGATACAAAACCTAGAGGCTACATTAAGGGATGGTGATGTCCCGCAAACACTTCAGTTCCAACCAGTCGCCGACACAACCGAAGGCAGCAAAGGTGAATCTTCTGAGTCAAAACCACTTCAACCCATGGTTGATCCTCTTGGAAACGCAAGGACCGCGATACAAGATGAGATCGCGAAGGAGTTTGCTGAACTCAGGGCTTCAGGAACCCTGAGCCCGAGTGAGGCTGCAGCTCTTGCAACCAAGAAGGTGATGGAAAAACATGGCTTCTTGAAACCAACGTAAAACAAATTGGTTTGTTAATCTGCTGCATGCTGGTCTAGCTTATGAGAAATTATTAAGATTATGTGTCCAGCTTTACTTTGGTGTGTTAATTTCTTGTCAATTTATGTATCGTTTTGTGACAGCACGCATATGGTTTGTTAATTTGCTGCTGTCATAAATTAATTATTTTATTATACGTACTAACCGTGTACATGGAAATTGTAATTTTTTTTTTGGGATATCGCATGAAAATAATATTATGTTATAGTTAAAACTATATTTCTATGATGCTTTATTGTATATATATAATATTTGATTGTTTCTTGGGATTGATATTTCACGTTTTAATGGAAACCCAAGATCTAATTAAAACGATTCTAGCATTTGAATTGATTATTTGTATTCTTTAGTTTGTTCTATCATTGCTTATAAACTTATGGTATCTTATTTATGACTACTCATTGCGTATAGTTTCACTTTATATACTTCTATTAGTAGTTTATTAGTATTCTAGATTTCTTGTTAGCCTCTTGTGTTTTTGCTATTGCTTTGATTTCGTATCTCTGTGTGCCACATTGCACGTTAATACGTTATATTGTCATAGTGTATGGTATTCTGGCTATTTAACTTCTAGACATGCTAGGAAAGGTTTTTAATTTTCAGGTCAGGTAGTCTCAAAAGAAGTATTTACCAATTATAATCATCATATCCTCTCAGACCCTAGCTAGTATAACTTGCAATGCTTTAGATTTTATTGAATTCAGTGATTTTTTAACTCAAATAATATTTATTGTGCTCTTAACCAATGATCATGAATTCAACTCTAGACTTTTAACTCTTGACCTGTGAGGAATAAATAGTATTTGCATATTTATTACAAGCTTAATTGGGTTTCACTAATGATTTTCTACTAAATAGCAAAAACTTGAAATAGTTGGTTTTAAGGACATCTACGCCTTCCGTCCTTAGTTTTCTTATCTCTGTAACAAGGACATTCATCATCGTGTCTCCTCCTTGGAACACATGAGCATTTTTTACAGCATTGGTTGCATATATGGTTGCATTTGTTGTAATCGTCAGGTGTATCGAATCCCAAACACTGATATGCGCATGAAATTGAACATCCTATGTAAGTACACGGAGAAAAAAAAATTGTCATATGCAAGACTCCAAATATCAGTCCTAATCATACTTTTCAAAACCGGATTGACCAGTCAAACGAGGAACTAGGCATAGAGCTGATTTGGTTATATTTATTTCAATCGTTTTCATTTATAAAAAATTTACGTTAAATCAAATATTGTAACTAAAGGATCAAAATATTTACCATAACGTTTTATCGAACCTTCAGCAGTGACCTGATAAAAACAAAGAATAAAAAGTATAAGTTGCACAAATTACTTAAAATTTATACGGAACGAAATAAGCAATACAATATATGTGTGTTGTGTACTTACACTTGAGTTTGGTATGATTGCCATGAACGCCACAAAGAAGACGAGGAAGTTAAATTGAATTTTTTCCATAGTGTAAGATTTTAGGTTAAGTGAAATCCATTATGAAAACCACACATGTATAAACACAATATATTTATGTATTTGACAATAATACCCTCTTAAAAGTTAATTGTATCGTATTACCATGTATTGTATCGTATTATCATTGTATGATTGATATATAACTTAGTAATTGTTATATTATATGTAATTGATAAGTAACAAAATTTATGTATCTTAAAAAAAGTAAACTGTTACAATATTACATAAGAATTAATTTCATAATGCACTTTATTATCTTCTGGTTTGGCGTTTTATTTATTACACATTTAATGCTCTTTGGTTAAACGTAAAATAATTATCGAAGTGAATACCTTTTTTAACGACAAATACACATATATTTAACTTCTAAATTACATCAAATACACCTTTATTAGGTATCGAACCCATGACCTCTCTTGAGGCTAATACAAGTTTTTTTTTTTATGCATTAAGGTCAAAAAAATTAAACTTTTTACATTGAAATACAAGGTAGCAGACAACAAGTTGCGTCGCTACTCTTTTTGGATAGAAAAACTAAGTCTTTCAAAAACCACATTCATAGCTCTAGGGGTCACAACATTGTTATGCATTATCCGTTGAACTCAGTTAACATTGCTATAGACCATCACTTAAGCATTGCCTCGATTTGGATCTCTATTGGAATAGTTGTTGGTGGTTGAAAATTTCAGTTAATTACCTTTATTTTATAGACGAACACACTTTCATCCAAATGTACTTATAAATCTAAAATACTTAGGATCCTACCGAACAACCCTCTAGTTTATTAAAAGACTTAAAGTCCTCAACTTTCTTGAGGGATACCATTTCAACAGGCCATCAATACCACTAGTCTGAAAAACCCTTTGGTTTTAAATTATCATACATATGTATTTTACAATTTTAAAGATGCAAAGACAATCTCAAACAGAGTCTTAGACTACCTTCCATCATTTATATTCTTCCTTAATAGAAAGATGCATTTATGAATTGTACTGTACAAGTGATAGTAGAAGACATTGCTCAAAAGCTAAATCATTGAAGAAAGAAATATTCTAATTTGCATGCACACATAGTAATTGATCTAAATCAACAAAACCGCCAAAAAGAACCACACATAAGATGTTACTTCCATCTCAATGACTGCCTTATACCAGTGTAGATGAGTCCTAACGAACGACCGATTAAACAAACCAAAAAGAACGAGATCGCATCGCTGATTTTGGCAACAAGTGTCCTTACAATGGGCATTGTAATATCAGCCATTTCAAGGTATAGACTATAGTAGTACCTCCTGCAGCAAAAACCAAAATATTAATACATTTTATATATGTAAAAATATTCTCATAATGTTTAATAATTTGTTCAGAGCTGGAAACAAATTTGCTTATGAATGGGTCACATGTATTATAAATGGGCGTAGTTTGTTGCCCGTTTGCGTGCTACTTTATTGTAATCGGTATGTTTTCAATAAATAAACAATGATTTTATGTAAAAAAAATGTATTATAGGGCCAAAAATGATCTTGTGTATTAATAGGATTGATTATTCATAATTTTATAAAAAAGTTATAAGCTAGGTAATATTTGGGTTTCAAGTATTATAAAATTAGACTACGAAACTAAATTAATTTAACCACTGTAACAAACTAACAAATAATGAAGACACTAAAATAATATTAATTTTTTTTAATGATCTTGCCTAATGTGTAAACTAAATTAGTTGCAATGCGTTTAATGCATATAACACCATATATAAGTTTTAGAAAGAAGTTACTGAAATGATATAGTTTTGTCACACATTCAAAACATTAATTATTTATGAATAAACTAAAATAACAGATTAAAAGTGAGGACCAACCCAACTTATAGCATAAAATAACCCGTTTTGACCCATTACTCCATGTGCTCGATTTGCCACCAATAATGTAATAATTTGTATTTATTTGTCATGTAGAGCAAATATTCATAACACTAGTGGTGAAAATGACAGTTATTTATAAGATAATTAGAGCATACCAACCCACGAGGCCTCTTAATTCTTTGGTCCGCTTGACGGGTACACGAACAGAGCTGATTACAGCAGCACGTAGAGGAGACACCAACGGTTTAGATTTTGTTAGATTAAGATTCTTTAACCAACCAAACTTTTCAGTCTCGCTGTTGCTAGATTCTGTAATGGGTTGACTTTTTAGTATGCGAAGGTCAAACTGATCCTCATACATAGATGCAACTGTCTCCATGTTCTGAACAAACCACTGGTTTAGTGACACCTGTCAACAAAAGATGTTACTTCCACATCATATATATATACTAGGTTAAAACCTGTGTAATACACAGGTTAAAAAACAAAAATATTAAATATTATTTGAGAATGTATGAATGATTAACTATTATAAGCAGAAAAAAGAAAACTATCACAATTGTTTTTGTAAAAAAAAAAATTTTGATTCTTATGTTTGTTTATATATATAACTTTTAAATTTTTTTTAACATTTTAATATTTAAAATTTGTAACTTAATGTTGTAATTTAATTATATTATGAATAGTTTTATTTTTGGTTGTTAAACTAAATGTAAATTAATAAATGTTAATTAGAATTTAATAGGAGAGAGATGAAGGAAAATAAGATTGAGAAGAAACCACAAAGAGACAAGTGCTACAAAACCGTTCTTTATTATATAGTATAGATGCTAAAATCAATTTGTGAGCAGTTTAAAATGCATAAAGTATATAATAATATTTCTTATAATGAACAGGTGAAAACAATTTTTTGTCTTTGAGAGATCTTCGGAATATACTAATATTTTAATAACAAATACAAATTATAGAGAAGAATTGCAAATAAATATAGAAATCATAATATAACATAATGATTATTGGACCATTTTAAAGAGATCTTGGTAATGAATAATGATATGCTTTGTGTAAAGTAAATTTGATTTTTATGATGATAATTCAATAAATTATGTAAATTAACTAATATATGATTAAAACAAAATATTTGTATACCTCGTTACGTAATCTTTGAAGCGCTCGAGTAGACAAATCACACAAATTCAAACCAAGATTGTTCATTTCGTTTGACATGTCACTGTCTACTGAAATTAACTCCAAATAAATACTTGCAATTCCATCAGCCAATGTGATGACCAAATCTTCCAACACATAAACCCCACGAGTTGCAAAAAAATCATAATCATAACAACATTCTTCACTGTCAACCATACAGACTTGCATTAAATAAGATTCAGTGAAAAAACATAAACTCTCATTTCAAATTTCAAAATAAACCATAAATAATATTATGTCTTTATTCATACCTCAGATAACCAAATCTAAGAATGTAAACTAGTTCAGAATATAGATCCACCTTGCCTGACTTTATTATGTTCTGTAAAACTGAGTCATCTACTTTTAACTTCTCAAATAAAGGAGGGGGAAATTCCTGATGGAAAAATAATAAATAACTCATTATATAAAAAGTTTTTAAATGAAGAAACTAAAACATGTTATCTTAGTTTTTTAAGGTACCTTGATGGATTTTATATTTCTCAACAAAATTTCATCTTTCAGCCAATCAGTGCATATAGACAGAGAAGATCTCTGCAATATTTCAGAGAAAACATTTTGTATATTTTTCAAGTCTACAGTAGAATTGCTTCTAGTGATATTGTCCACCTGTATTCCAGTTGTTATCATAAAAAAAATGTAAAAATAATCATCATATCATAAAAAGGAGAGAAATGAACAAAGATCAAGTATTCAAGTCTTAAATACCGAATGCTGAAAGTTATTTGTTAAGTAGTGATATTGAACAAAAGGGAAGAAAAAAAGATGTAATGTGATAAAAAGAAAGAAAATTAATTATAAACCAAACTAATATATTGAATAAGTGTTTACAGTTTACCTCATTTTTAAGCCATTTAAAGGAAGCCCACATCAACCGAAACCTGGGACCCACTGCAATTGCAGACAAACTTGAAGGTTTGTTAGCAGTTTGTCCTGAATCCATAATATCTTTTTCAAATTTGGTCCCATTTTCAATAACCGTTATGGAATCTATAAGTTTCTGTTTCAAAATATCCCATGAGAACTCTAAGCTAACCTCACAATCCTTATTATTCTTCATGGCACTGTACTTTTCGAAAGGAAAAACAACACGTAGAAACATATATGTAAAACAACACGCGTAAATAAATTATATTTACACTTTACAGTTTAAGTTTTACACACTAGATGATACTTTCTTTGCTGTTCAAAATAATAATAATAATAATAATAATAATAATAATAATAATAATAATTTCTTTTTGGGTACCTTGCTTACCTACCAGAAATGGGAGTTTCTTCAGGAGCCATTTTAATATTATCACTCAACTTTTTTCTTGCAGAACCTAAAAATGAGCCATCAGAAGGTACAACAACAGCCATATGTGTTAAAAAAACACTAGTTATGAGAAGCACTTGATCAGCTACAGGAATCCATGCAAAAGATTCGCCAGCTGTACTTATTAGGGTTCCTAAACAGTAACACTTCATGCGATTTGTCTTCAGATAATGATTTACTTTTAAGTTAGTGAAGCAAAAGCCACCAGATTTGTGGATGGTGTGAATAGATCTACCACAACCTGTGTAATACTTTCTGCTGATGAATAACAGTTGAAATAAATCAATAATAATCAGTGTTGTAAAGATCATAAGTTTTGAAGTATGGTAAGGTCGATTATGTAACTTAATGTGATGGTATATCAAATGCTGATATGTAATAAGAAGTATGGAAATTAAAAGTTATTAAGTAAAGAATAAGACCTGCGGTTTTGAGCATATAATCCATTTGACATAAAACTTAGCTCGGTTCCAAGCACGGGGAGCTTGATAAATGGGCGAATAGCTACATACTCTGCCATTCGTCTATTTATCTACCTTTTAAAACATTAATTAAAAAACTAAGATAATATTAAGAAGAAAAAAACTATGTTTAGCAGAGAATTCAGAATTTCCACAATACACATCTATAGGAACAGTTGCAGGAGTGAAGAAACATAGATATATATACTGTTTGTGAATGAATCAAATCATGATATCTCAAGAAGAAACTAGATGTATAATAAATCATGTATTTTAAACTTCAACTCGACAGGTTTCATAATAACAGTCCATCTTCAGAAAAAAAATTAATTTCGAAAATTTTGTCTAAGATAGTGTGCAGATGCATAATGTACTTACATTCACCACAGGATTTATGCTTAAGTTATGCAAAATTTATAATTTTGGCCAGTAAACGTGAAAGCCGGAACTCTATGATTTAACAGATTTCCCGTAAAATTGAACACGGATTTCAGCACAATATCTCATCAATCTAACCACAATCTATAGTGTAAATCACTTTAATAATGCAGGTAAATTAAACATAGAAGAATTCAGATATTGTAAATCAAACAGCTAGCTAGATTGATCAAAATTGTCGAGTTCATACACGAAGATCCAGAGTTAGTTTGTACCGTGGATATTAAACCTAAGATCTATTGAAATCAGATAGTGAGCAATGCAATTACCAGGATGAATGTAGGAACCCTAAACTTGTGGAAACAAAGATGAAATCTGCAACGAAAGTAAGGCGGCCATAGAAAGGATTGGATATGTGCGTACCTGCCTTTTTGGGGTGTGGCTAAGTGGTCAACGCAGTTTCTCTCTCCGGAATTTCCAAGCCCCCGGACTCACCACGTTCGTCTAACCAAAGTAGTTTTACTTTGGTTTGGTTTTAGGGGCTATTTATTTACCTCTTAATATGCTTTTATTGTTTCAGAGGTCTTACTGATTCAACACTTAATTATTCATACTGTTTGTATTGTGAGCAGATGTCTGAATGATTAAGATATTTGCATCTGAATGACTAAACATTATACTGAGTTTGAATGGTTATGACCTTTTATCTGAATTGTTCAGACATTTTCCTTTGAAAGGTTAAGCATTATATTACCTATTAATGGTAAAGACCTCTTACTGATTCAGCACTTAATGATTCAGATCTTTTACTGGTTCAGCACTTACCCATTCAGAAGTTGTCAAACAGCCTCTTAGTTAACTTTAACTCTTAAGCTTACGACTTTGTTTTTTTGTTACTCTTGTGAAAACTTCCAATGAAAATCGTCCGTTTTAGATTTGTGACACATGAACATGCTTAAGTGTAAAGTTTTATTTCATTTACTACCATGAAACACAAAATACGTTGGTGATATTTGAGACATAAAATTTCTTATGAACCTAGTATCACTCTACTCCACGGCCGATAAGATGTTACATTTTGGTTTTCCTTGTTTAGCACGAGAATCAAGCGTATGAAACAAACAAATTACAAGTAACAACATAACTTAAACAAACAGATATCAAGAATTATGTAACAGATGACCTATTTTAAATAGGAACTGAAACGGAAACATAAGATGTGGGGGTGGTGGCGCAGTTGGCTAGCGCGTAGGTCTCATAGCTAAGAGTTATCCTGAGGTCGAGAGTCCGAGCCTCTCTCACCCCATAATTTTTAATAATTAGTTTTTTAATTTTTTTTAAAAATTTATTCGGCTTTTCAGTCTTCGTATCAATCAAAAACCCTAATAACCTAAATCCTGGCAAACTCCAAGCAGCAGACGGCCACCGATATTATAAAATTTTAATCTACTGAATCTGAGGCAAACCTCAAGCTCCAGATTACCAATCGTTATGGGGAAACAGAGCAAAAGTAAGAATTTTTACCTGTACATACGCTTGCTACCGTAAATTTATCGTTTTTCTGGTTGAATTCGGCTGAATATACGTATTTCATAAGTTCCATTGATGCCTTTTCTATTGTTTTCACGCTCGATTTCGACTGTGCGTCTTTGTCTGTGTGTATTTAAGAAATTCGATTAGAAATGGAATGTTACTTTGTGTTTTAGCATTTTAGTTCTGCCTGTTTAGCTAACAGAATTGTATACATGTAATGTTTAACAAGTTTGTTCTGTCTGTTTATATGCACCAGAAATGTTAGTCTGTGTACTTTATTGTTGTTATCTGCTCACATCTATTTGATTCAATGTTTGCGATTGTTGATTCTTCTTTGATTAACTTGAGATGTATAAGTATATGTGATTATTAATTTGAATTTGTAGAGAGTAAGAACAAGAGAATCACACTGAAACAGAAGCACAAGGTACTAAAGAAGGTAAAACTACACCACAAAAAGAAAGCAAATGAGGCGAAAAAGCTTGGTATGAACAAAAAGCCTAAAGTTGATAAGGACCAAAGTACCCCTAATGACTGGAACAAGAAGGAACAAGAGGTTAATTCTTTTGAGCCTCGCCGAACCAAGGTTCTTGAGGATATTGAACAGAAAAAAGCTGCAAGTAAAGAGAGGGTATTATATATTCTTTAAACTTTCAAAATTTTGACATCAAGAAACATATTTGTACCATCAAAGTTACCTTTAACCTCATGATGTGTTTTGTATGTTGAAATTAACACACCGTTGTCATGTTTTCTTCTTGAAAAGTGAAATGATATAAGATGTTTATTCAGGTATTAAAAAGGAAGCTCGAGCAATTGGATAGTGATGATGATATTACAAATCTTTCAGAGCAGGTTTTTAGTAAAAACCGCGCTTTTAAGGAGGAAAATGCGCACGACGATTTTGCAGTGATGAGTAAGACACGCGGTAAGTGGCCTCTTAATGTATCACATAATATTTTTCTTCTCTTTTATTGTTATATATATATATTCTGAAAGTGTTGTTGATTGTACAGACCATTCAGAGAGATCTTTCTACAAGGAGTTGGCAAAAGTTATTGAAGCATCAGATGTTATCTTAGAAGTGCTTGATGCTCGGGACCCACTTGGTACTCGTTCTGCTGACATGGAGAAGATGGTTATGCGAGCGGGTCCAGAGAAGCATCTTGTTTTGCTTTTAAATAAAATTGGTAATATTTGATTTACCAATTTTTGTTATTGGAAACTGATACATTATTGAAAACCAGATATAATATACTCCTCTGTAAAAGAAAACAACTGAGTTTTTGCTATTTCTTTTAATTCTCTTTATACATAATTCACAACGCCAGTGATGTTATAAAATATAAACATGTAAATATTATCAAACGGAAACTTGAAATATTACCATAACAGATCGAGATTGGAGTCTTGTTTTAATGAATTGTTGCTTATATTTTTTATTAAATGGACGTTGGATACCAGATCTTGTTCCTCGTGAAGCTGCTGAAAAATGGCTCAAATATCTTAGAGAGGAGTTGCCAGCTGTCGCTTTTAAATGTAGTACACAAGAACAAAGGTCTAATCTCGGTTGGAAATCTTCTAAAGCTACAAAGAAAACAAGCAATCTTTTACAAACAAGTGATTGTCTCGGAGCAGAAACGCTCATAAAGTTGCTCAAAAATTACTCAAGAAGTCACGAGGTATATTCCCCACTATCATTATTATTATTATTATTATTATTATTATTATTTGTATTATGTTATTTTTTAAATTTAGAAATTGTGTAAAGTCAGAGTGTTAGTATCTCAATCATGATCTTTTTTTTGCTAGTTTCACTTAACAATTATTTATATTTTTTAATATCTTTGTACAGCTTAAAAAATCAATTACTGTGGGTGTGGTGGGCCTACCTAATGTAGGTAAGAGCAGTCTTATCAATAGTTTGAAAAGATGTCATGTTGTCAATGTCGGCGCGACACCTGGACTCACAAGAACAATGCAAGAAGTTCAGTTAGACAAGAATGTTAAACTTTTAGATTGTCCTGGTGTCGTCTTGCTTAAATCGGGGGAAAATGATGCTGCTGTTGCACTTAGAAATTGCAAAAGAATCGAAAAGCTAGAGGACCCCGTGGGCCCAGGTAATTCACCTTTTATTTTCCAGATACTTGTTATATATTTTTTTTTAAATAATTTTTAATCGAATGTTGTATCCAACTATCCATTATTGAACGGTTTATTGGTGGATTGCAGTAAAGGAGATTCTGAAATTATGCCCTGCGGAAACGTTAACGGCTATATATAAACTTTCGAGTTTCGATTCGGTTGATGATTTTTTATTTAAGGTAGCTACTATTAGAGGTAAATTAAAAAAAGGAGGTATTGTGGACATCAGTGCTGCTGCTAGAATTGTGTTACATGATTGGAATGAAGGTGATTATTACAATCTAATTTTATTAAATGTTTTTCTTCACATAAAGAATATCGTTATTCTATTTGGTTTACAGCTTAATCTAAACGAGTCAAATGGAATCTAAATGTTTAATTGTTATTGCAATAATCTTTTTTAGGTAAAATTCCATTTTACACAATGCCTCCAATTAGAAATGATGGTGAGGTTATGGAGGCAAAATTAGTTTCTAAACTTGGAAAAGAGTTCAATGTGGATGAAGTTTACGGTACAGATTCTTCGATTATTGGCAGCCTAAAATCTGAACTTGATTTTAACTCTCTGAGAATCACGACCAATGATCCTCAAGTTCCCTTTGATGACACAATGCTCGAGGTTTGTAATTTTTTATATTTTCCACAATTTTTATAAAAACGTTTGTCTGATTTTACGCATAAAAAAACTTGAGGATTTTTTTTTAACAAAACATATGTTGTTTCAACTTTCAATAGAATGATAAACAATCAGGAGGGAATATACAAAGTATAAACTATAAAGGCGAAGACGAATCAATGGCAGAAAATAATCATTCAGAAGATGTGACAGTAAAAAATTCGAGTAGTCGACAGAATGAAAAGTTATACGCGGCAGAAGGTGTTTTAAACACAAAGTTAAGGAAAGCGGAGAAAAAGAGAAGGAAAAAGGCGAACAAGTTAGCTTCAATGGAAGCTGATTATGACATGAAGGTTGATAATACAAATAACGCGTCTGCAATGGATGTTGGTGAGAGAGATGATGACGTGTCGGATCAACAGGTCATGAAGAACAGATTTGCGTTGCCGGATATGGGTTTGGAAGTCGAGTAGAATATTACTGGTAAGAGTAATAATGAGTTAATTTTGTATTTTGGTTTGATCTTGTTTGATTTACACACACAGTTTTGATATGTTTTACTTAGTTATTCCCTTTTGGTTTTAACAAAATCATTAAAGTTGAGAATTGTGTACAGGGGCGGATCTAGGTGGAAGTTACCGGGTTCACCGGAACCCATCGTCTTTCGAAAAATTAGTAGGAATCATATTTTCTGTAAGGTTAAAAAACTAGAGTGAACCCATAGATATATTTAGCAGTGAATCCATCTATAAAATCTCACCTAGCCTAGTGGTAATAATCCTTAAGTTTTCTTTCAAAACGTCACAAGTTCGATTCCATGTTTCACGTTTTTAAACGAATTTTACAAAATTTTAGGGTTTTAACACCCTCCGGGCCTCCTAAAATCAGACCACCGTCCATTTTTACATATTTTTCAAACGATTCCCCCTCATTGTATTTAGGGTTTCTTTCATTCAGTGGCACATTTTTACATATTTTTCAATTTAGGAGGTGATTTCATAGACGTCTTGGAGTTTATTTACATGAGAAATACTAGAAGGTTGTCTGGTTTTATAAATCGGATTATCCCATTTCATTTTAATTTGAAACCTTCTTAATTAAATTGTAGTTTTGTGATTTTTAAGTTGCAATCTTGAATGTTATTATTTGAATCTTGAATTTGAAATTGTTAATTGCCTAATTCCAACTGTGAAGAGTGTCATTATTGATGAGATTATAGCTTGTTATCATCATTAACATGGAGTTTGCATCAGATTATTAAAATGTTAATATCATAGGGCAACAATTTTAGAATCTAAGTTATTACTATGTTTCCCAACTCCATTTAAAGTTAGATTCAGTAAGTATGTTCAAATGCTAATTGCTAATACTAAGTTTCTTTCCCGACACTCTGGCGGTTTCTTTCTTTCCAACCGGATTCTACCCGGCCCGGTCCTATTTCAAACAAAAGAAGCAAACCTTAGCCCCTAGCTCTATAATCCACCCTACCCAGTCCCTGAAAGCTGTCGGGACCCTACCCGGTTTGGGTATTTGACCTAACACTTATGATATTTGGTTGCAAGAGACATGACTATCAAAAAATGTGAACCCATTGAAAAAGAATTCCGGATCCGCCACTAATTGTGTACATGTTAATGAGTAAATTAGTTCGGTAGGCATTATCACATAAACATTCATTTCTTGAACATGTGAGTAATCACGCTTCATAAACATTTTTATAACATATTCATGAAAGCATACATTGCAACCTAAAACAGTCAAAACAAAGGAGCATCTAGAACTCACATGGTAGAATCGAAAGTTTAACCATGGTCAAATGTTCCATCAAATGGTCGAAAGCTTCTAGCTACCATACTTCATATTGAAATTTCGGAATGTTATTTTCCATTTCACTTGTTTGAAAGCTATGTAACATGTTCTTTGGTCGAAAGTTTTGGAGGAATGTTCGGCCCTTGCTAACACCCTACTAGCCTCATTAGTCATTACCTTTATACTAAACTTCAAGTTTCCAACTTTTTTGGTCAAAGCGTTTGTATCCAATCAATGAACACTTCAAGATTATAGAAAAAAAAAACTTAAAGGAGTTGAAATTTTTTAATTTTTTTTAATATATATATATAACAATATTGAAATCATTTTAAAGATAAAACACTCGTTTTTATGTGTATTGTTTTTTTTAAATAATATCGTGTAACATTATATAGGTGTGGATTTAACGAAAAAAACCACTTGAGTTGAAAATCACGAAACTCATATTTACATATGTAACAACGCTTTTTATTTGTATTTAATTTTACGACTTTTGATAGCAAAAAGTTAAAAAAAAAAGTGACGAGTTGAGTTTTTTTTATTGGATATGATTACATATGTAAATTAATATTTGTCACATGTGTAACATTATGATGGAATTTAAAACAACGGGATTTTTTTTAGTTCATATTTAAAAAAAAATTTAATTTACGCTTTTCTGTTCTTTTTTACACGTGACGGAAATAATAAATGCAAAACAAACCATTTAAAAAATAAAAGAAAAGTTATATAAGTTTTAAATATAAGCTTGAGTTAAGTTTATTTAAGTTTAATTTTATTTGAGTTTCTAACTAGTTAATCTCAAATAGCTCATGAATAATATAATTTAAATGGTATATTCTAACTTCTAAGGGCAATTTCATGAATGTTGGGCATACAACTATTAAAAACAGTTTTAAAAGGCATAGGAAACATGGTTTTAAAGGCCCCCGTCAACCATCGCATCCTCGGTATTCAAGTTTCACCATCTAAATTCAATATTTTCGTAATTCTAGAAAGCTCAACTAAAATCAACGTAAAATTAATTGGTCAGCTCGACCTATTCTTTGTTATGTTCAGCCACCAGATGACTAGATTGTCGATTCTATAGCCGCCTTTATAATTAGAACTCTACTTTTTTAAGTTGAAATTTTAAAATGTATATTGTTAAACTATAATATATGGATTATAGAGATATAATATATTATCTGCATCACATTCTCAAATAAATTAATGTTTAGCTACTGTTTTATAGTATAAACCTACAGTTAGTTGAACAAATTACGAGTTTGAATATGCATGCATTCATTAATCATTATTCATATTTTTTGGATGTAATGTTATTGTTTAATAATTCTACGTAAATAGACTAGTTTACATTATAACTTTTTTTCTTACATTTTTCTTTTTATAAGCACACGTAATGTGCTGGTTTCATGTTTAAGGTTGCTTCGAAACGAGGCAAGCTTGCATTTTTATTACTTTGGTATTGTTAACTACTGAAAAAATATGTATAATCAGTGGCGTACCCACTCACAAGGGTGGGGGGGGGGGGGCG
>WOUH02000036.1:2751915-2763954 GCA_009936405.2 Stevia rebaudiana
TAAACCCTAAGAGCTAAACCCAAAAGCTAAACTCTAAAAGCTAAGATCGTAGAGTTTAACAAGACGGTTCTAACGCCGCTAAAATAAGTTCAATCGGAGTTCGTTTGAGAAGGTTATGAGGTTTTTTTGTCAGGGCCGGCCATAGCATGGGCGAAGTGGGCCGTCGTCCTGGGCCCAATACTTTGAGGGGTCCAAATTTAAAAAAAAAATATTATAACCATTTCATTCTGATTTAAATAAAAAAAAAGCACCATGCAGCATGTGGTTAAGACATTCCATACAACAACAAGAGGTAACTGGTTCAAGACCTATCCTCTGCGCCCCCTTTTTACATATTCCAAAAAAATAGTTTACATATTTTGAGTATTTAATATATCTAATTAGTTTAAAATAGATTAAAATACACAAAAATTTTGAGAAAGCCTTGAAGTTTTGATTGATTTATAAAAAAAATTATTTTATAATTTTTCTAAGAGGGGCAATGTGGGATAAGTTTATAAGATTTTGTGAAAGGAAAGAAAGTTTTGAGTATTGTTTTAAAAATGCAGTTAAATTGTTTCGATCTTTCAATCTTATGATAGTTTAACTGCAAATTATCAACGAAGCTAGGAACGTTGTTTGATCATTCAAAGTTGTTATGTTTATTGTCATAACTTTAATCATCGTTTTAAAAAATAGGTTTGTATAATTGATAATTCGTTCGGACATAGCGGCCTTTTTTTGTCGTCTCGTCCCGGCCACTTAAATTCTCAGTACCGGCCCTTTTTTTTGTAACCCCTCTTATACTTCTTATAATAAGTTTCATATTTAGTTGATCATTTCCCAAGTCTAATGGGGTCTAAAAAAGACAAAATGAGATGAACAACTGAAGAAGAATAGGCGTGCAGAAAAGGGTAGAATCATAAGAAACTCCAAACTGAGTTGAAAACCAAATCCAAATGCATACAAAAAAAGAAATTGTAAAATGAAGCTTTCAAAATTGATCAATGAATGTCGACCGTTTCCTTCATTGATTTGGAGCCTCAATCAACAAAAACGGATTAAAATAAGGTCCTTGAGAACAATTTCTCTGAAAACCTTGCTCATTGGTTCACTCCAATCCTGGTTAAGGGCATTATCGACTACGAATCCAGAAGTTCCAAGAATAGATCCATCAACAACCTATGCAGAGAAGAAATCAAACATCAAAACAAACAATCGAACATAGGCAGAAGCAGATCGATTAAAGCGGAGATCACGTTTCCGGGAGAAAGAGGGTGCGGGTGTGGGAGGCGGAAGAAATCATCAAAAGACAATATCATCTAGGAAAGGGTAAATTTGGAAACACACATTGTTTGTTATTTAATCTATAGACAAACTTCTAGACTCTGAAACACGTCATTCATCCAGAAGTTTCCTTCAGAGCTGGTGGGCGCATCCTAAGGTTGAAAATATTCAAACAAACCCACTCTCTCTCTCTCTATATATATATAGATTAATAGTTAGCTAGATATAATCTTCATTAATATCTTTCGCTCTCACATCTTCCATTTTCAAGTTTTGAATCTAACTTTGAAATGGATAACAGTTATAACTCATGGGCCGATCAGTGGGACACCAAATCAGAATATGTTTATTCTCAAGACAAGAAGAGTAGCACCGTCAAGACCAAAGTCGGAGATGGATTTGGTAAGACCAAAACGGTGGCTATATCTGGGATGAAGAAGGTTAAACAAGGAACCAGCATCGGGTTCCATTGGATCAAAGAAAAGTATAATAAATCTGCTCATAAACGTTGATGATTGATCCATCTTTTTCATACTTTCATGTTTGTTTTGTATAATTGTATGGAATTCAGCTTCTGTAGAAATTATTGTTGACGTTCATTAGCGGTTAGTCTTTATAGCACGTATATTAGTAAGTCGTAAATGTTTGTATAGTTTGTTTTGATTTACTTTATATATGTGACGGTTGTGATTTTCAGTATATTGAAATTTTGTGAATAACGAGCTTTTGTTTTTGTTTTTATTTATTATTTATTGATTGTTCTTAATATTTCAATTCTGTGAAATGGAAAGGTATAATAATACGTTAAAATAATCATTGTTATTAAACCGGACCGGCATCAAACTGGTCATATAACTGGTTGGATTGGTCCAGCCGAATTTAAGAACGTACTAGATCATTTTATAAAGGGCACGCCCCGTTTGCAGTTCCCGTATAACACCTATAGGCAAACTCTCACATTATGAATCGTGAGGCAATACTTCATCGTGCATATAATGTATATATATTTAGGCCCCCGAGGGCAAAAAATTGCAGCAATTTTAACGTTATTTTACTTCATTTTGTGAAAATAACGTTAAAAACGTTGGGTTTATCCATACGAAAGATAGTCAATCAGGCTGTTTACATCTTACCCTCCTTAGACTCTACCTTAGCTTGCTAATGGCGAGATATTCTGAGTACAATGATGATGATCATTTTATAAATGGAAAATGTCATAGAAATATAACCAACTTTCAGTTTTTTCCAGTTAGGTCATTCATACTTTATTTTTGTTCTAAAAAGGTTAATCATACTTAATTTTGTTCCAATTAGGTCACTCTAGTCTAAAACGTTGTTCTAATCATACAACCTTTACCTACAAAATTATTAATTTTTTATTTTTGATTTACATAATCAACACCATTTAAGTCCAACCATCGTCGTGACCACTATGATCATAGGTCAGCATCATCGGAGCTTTTTTTTCTTTTTTTCTCTGATTAAAATTTTTTTTGCTTGTATTTCCTGTCTAACCGCAGTTTCCGGTCATCGGTCCAATCGGATAACGTTGACGACCGGCCGGTTAAATCTCATACCGTTTTAACCTATATATATAAGTGACCGTTTATTTTGCGATTCCCGATTCGAATAACCGATTTGGCCATTTTACATAAAAGTTACAATTAAGTAATTAATCAACATTTTTGTTTGAATCCAAAGTAGATTTCTTTTACACCGACGCTCGATAGGATTTTCATTGGACCAAATCCCTTACCTATAATCAATTAATCAACTAATTTTTGTACGTTCAAAAAACAGTTATTCTAATGGCTTGCTAATTGTTATTTAAACCATAGATATAAAACACGAAGTATATCAATCTTGTTACTGTATATTATTGTTTTATGGACGTATAATTTTCAAATACATGCATAAATTAGCAACAAGAAAAGTAAGGTACATCTGCATCAGGGAGGTTGATGGAGAAGGCAAAGCTTCACTGACATTTCATTTACTTCTTTACCAACCAAATATTTACATCCTATGTAACATTATATATTATTAATATACGTTTTTATATGTATAGAGAGAGATGTCGTCTTAAATATTATTAATTTCTGCATTCTTAATCTTTTAGGTGTGCATTAGCTTGATAATTTATGATTCTTTCACATGGTGGGTTTTCCATTAATTTTCCAGCTATTTTACATTCTAGATGTTATCTTAATATGTATTAGAAACGTAGAGTTATCACGCAATAAAATCTATTAGGGTATGTTTGATATGAGGTAAAGGAATGGACTAGAGAATGAAATGAATCATTATCATTCTATTGTCATATTTGATTACCAATAGTAATGAAATGAATCATTACTTCATGTTGTTTGGTAGAAAGAAAAAGATGAGGGAATTGAATGGACAAGATGAAGTAATCTATAGCTATTTTATATTCTAGATGTCATCTTAATATGTATTAGAAACATAGAGTTACCACGCAAATAAATCTATTAGAGTATGTTTGATATAATATGAGGTAATGGAATGCACAAGAGAATGAAATGAATCATTATCATTCTATTGTCATATTTGGTTACCAATAGTAATGAAATAATCATTACTTCATGTTGTTTGGTAGAAAGAAAAAGATGAAGGAATAAAATACAATTTAGGCCAGGTCAAGGTTCTGGTCATTGTTCGGACCATGGATCGGGTCGTGCTTCAACTCATGGGTCGATTCGTGATTTAGGTTGTGGGTCAGGTCATGGTTTGGTTCATGGGTTGTGTGTCATGCCCGTCATGGGTTGGATCATGGGTTGGGTTATGGTTTGAGTCATGGGTCGGGTAATGGTTTAGACCATGCGTCGGGTTATGGCTCAAGTCATGGATTGGGTAATGGGTCGGGTTATGAGTCGAGTCATGGATTGGGTCATGGTTTGGGTTATGGTTTGAGTCATGGGTCGGATCATGGGTTAGGTTATGGTTCGAGTCATGGGTCGTGTCATGAGTCAGGTTATGTTTTGAGTCATGGGTTGAGTAATGAGTCGGGTCATGGTTTGTTCATGGGTCGGGTACTGGGTCGAGTCATAGTTGGATCATTGATCGGGTCATTCCTTCAAGAAATTGAATGAAAAAAAACACCACTCCTCCAAGGAATGAAAATCACTAAAAGATAAAGAATCACAATCCTTATGTAATGGCACATTCTATTCCTAAGTGTAACCAAACATGTTTTATTTCATTACAACGTAATGACTCATCCCATTACAGCCTTCATTCATGTATACCAAACGCTACCTTAAATTCATCACATTGCAATTTTCACATATTTAAGGATTTGGCTAATTCTATGTATTTCCTTAAAATAGATAATTTTTGTGCATACTTACTTGAAAATCATTAAGCACTTGCCTTTGTCATAATAGTTTTTCCTTCTCGATCAGCAGCTTTTGCTCAAGTTAGGTCGCATATAAAATACATTACGTGTGCTTCTATGATCACAATTTTATACATGTGACCTAATGACTACTTTCATCACAAATTAGAATGCTCAATTCAACTCTAATGTCTAAACACAAGTTGATATTCATTTGGTGCTGAGCTAACGTACATCACATATATAGTGGGTTATAATTTTTAATAAAAACATACTCGGTAGCCTATTATAATTTTTTCTATCCATTTATTTGATATGACCTCACCAAACACATTAGTAGGTTGTAGTTTATGAAATTTTAATTTCTACCGTGAATACTGGTCAGATACTTTCTGCCAAAATTAAAAATTACATTTATTACCCCCAACTGTATTTACTATTTTACTCCCACGTTTGCCCTTTAAATGGACTATCCTCACTTCACAATTCTTACATCCAGCATTAGTCTTTTAGAAGGCAAAGATAGAAGGAAGAAAATGACAAGGTGGTGTGTTATGTTAGTACTAGCTTTAGCGGTATCAGTTTATACTAGTACCGCTAGAGACGTTCCAAGAGAAAACAAAGATACTTTTGGTCTTACAGACCAAAAAAATGTTTATAATTTTGGTGGAACAGGCGGGTTCGCTGGCCTTGGGAACAACGGTTTGCCTATGGGCGGGATGGGCACCGGAGTCGGTGTAGGGGGTGATTTAGGTGGTGCTAATGGAATCGGGGGTGTTGGTGCGGGATATCAGTATGGTGGACCAGGTGGCCCTGCTGGTGGTGTGGGGACTTTTGGAGGTCTTGCTAACGGTTTTGGTGGTTTACCTACTCTTGGTGGCGGTGGACTTGGTGGTGGTCCTGCCGGTGGTGGTGTGCTCCCCTTGCCTTGAACTCTTGAAGTTTGTTTGTTATCACTAAATAGTTAGCTACTTTGCGCTTTGATGTTAGAGCCTTAGAGGGCTTGTTTTTGTTTGCTTGTGTGGTCATAAGTATGTTATTCAACGTGTTACGAGTATTTTTGTTGTTTGTCATGTTATTTTTCACGAATATTTAAATCTTGAGTCATTTAACTCTATGCATATTCTAGTATGCTAAGAGTAGTTTACTATTATTAGTAGTTATGTATGTTGCTTGTTACTGTTAGTAACAATTTATGTTATCTGTTTTTCTTCTAGTAAGTGTACGTGTAAAAAACTTTAACAATTTATGTTATCTGTTTTTCTTCTAGTAAGTGTACATGTAAAAAACTTTAAAGAGATTTTGAATGGAGTGTTGGACTTATAATTATTAGTTATCAAAACAAAAACAAATTATGAATAGTGTAATGCTTAAAGTTAAGCAAGTATTGCATATCTTTATTAGTTTTTTTTTTATTTGGATTGGTAATACGTACATGTTTGGTTGAAAGTTTAACAAAAAAGTTCATATCCGATCTTGTAGCGCCCCATTGTAGCCTCCTTCTCTAGACGAAGGTCATAGTTCCAAATCCTCAGCTATAGTTAATATTAGTTTTTATATTTGGAACATAACAAAAAATGACTTTTGCCCCGGTTGGTAATGCCACACCCTTGAAAGCAGGGCCGGTCCTGATGAGGGGCAAACTTGGCGTTCGTCTGGAGCCCGGGTTTTCTATGGCACAAGTTTATATATATATATACATATATATATATATTATTTAGAATATAAGATTTATTGGCCCTTATATTAGACATCACCCTAAAACTTATAGGGTCCAATTGTTATATAAAAATAATGTGGCGTCCGGGTTCTCATACAACCACTTTATACGTATTCAATTAAAAAACGACTCCACATTTTAGGTCCAAGAAAATATCTTTAAGAAAATACGTATTTCGCAACTTAAAACCATTCGTACGTTAAAATATACTACCATAAGGTGTACCAAGTCCTTACTAATTAATTTGTAATAAAAAAACATAGTTAAGATTGGAAGAGATTTCTCCATGCTTCCTCCCTTGTTCACGCATACCATCACCCTTGAACAATTTTCTGGTTTTGACCCAGTTTAAGGTGTTTTACACCTTTTACCCATAAACTTTCAATTTCCTCTATTGACAACCTTAGTCCCTCTTCTACTAGTTAATAATTTAACTAGTTTAAACACACTTCTAACACCCAAACTAACTTAACCCTGTTAGTTTCTAAATAATAATAATGATTATTATTTTATGTGAAACACATAATACGTAACTTCAACTCATAGCAGCATTAAGTAACCACCCGCACACATTAGTGTATGAACTCGTTTGCGGAGGGCACATATAATATATATGTGTGTGGACCCTCCAGGGGCATCATAAGCCGCTGAGGGTCTCATGAGTCCATGTATCATGATTCGAAAATAACGTTAAAAGTGTTGGGTTGACGGTTAGTCAAACATCCTAAGCCGATGGGCGGAGCTTAGTGAGGGCCACGGGTGGCCCTGAGCCCTGATGTTTTTTTGATCCGTAATGTAAAATTCGAGATTTTTGTCAGGAAATTTTTACGTATATAGCCCCGGTCTCTCTCAATTTTTTCCAAAAAATTTTCCGGCCCTCTATATTTTATTGTTTAAGCTCCGCCACTAGGTAGAGGTATGGTTTGTTTTCATCTTACACTCCTCAGACCCTACCTTTAGGTGAGATATACTAAGTACGGTGATGATGATGATGATGATGATGATGACACAATAGTGTTTGGCAACGACACTACAACGCGCACATACTTACAAAAATGGCATTATTAGTCCGTTAACTTACCAATATGTCACTTTAACTCTGAATTCCAATATATATAACCAGACATCACACGACTTTGCAAACTAATTCAGATAGTTCTAGATCTATCCTACAAAAGCTCCTTTTTAAATGTTACGACATATGACATGACTATTTAAAAGAAAGTCACGTTGCCGTGCGGTACTCCTTTCCAAAATAATTCACTTAAATATGATGAAGTGGCACTACTTTACACACAAAAACCAAATAGTAGTTCTATAAAATTTTCACCTAAACTTTTATTCAAATCCCACGGTTATGTTTTGTTCCTTCCATAATTGAATCCTAAATATGTATACGTATGTTTCTCATTGGAAAGTTGCATGCAATAATCAAAATTACATTTTGGTCACACCAAACACAATATAATCAGGACATACAAGAGTAATAAAATTCTATAGATATAAAGCTATTAGATCATAGAATCCAAGGCCATGATGGTGCTTAGATTCATCGGATGCATGTACGTTTGTGAACCTGCAAAAATTGTCTCAACAATGAATCGGTTTGCGCGTTCCGTTGGATGGTACGGATCCCAAAATATATACAGATCTCTATTGGCACAAACATGTGATGTCGGGTTACAAACACCAATCCCATTGTACGGCCCTTGTCCACAACATGCAACTTTTGATGTTATAAAACCTATATTAAACAATTAACAAAGTAAAAAAACTGTTTTTTGCAACATATATGGTAAGTTTTGTAAGATTATTTATAGGTATTGCGATGTCTCATGTTGGTCACTCACCATACGCTTGAGGATTATTGATAAAGTCATTTTGCATTTGTATTGCATTGACCGCGACAAAGTAGTCGGATCCAAGCTCTTGGTTGAGGCCCTGGATCATTTCCACGAGTTGGGAGTTGTACAAGGTTGCAGCGTATTGTGGCTCATACGCACATTCACCATTCAAAGTCAAGGCTACCATAGATGGGATACAACCTAACGGACCAGATCCTGTTACTAGGACCCGTCTAGCTCCTAAATTAAATAATTCCTGCATTGAACCATGTCAACAGTAAAATAAGCATGATTTACGTGACATATAAGACATAGTCGATGTTTGGATGCATGTTTTGAAAATAATTATGTTATACTCGTGACGCAAACCATATAATTAGTTCTAATAAAATGTGCTTTAAGAAATTGTTTTCAACACGATTTTAGTGTTTGAAGTATTAATCGACTGATGCAGTAAATAAAAGTACATATTATAGGGGTATGAGGGTATGAACGAGTCAAGTCGACTCGCCATATACTCATGAGGATCAGCTCGCTAAAAGATTAAAACCAACTGAGCTTAAACAAGTTTGAGCCCGAACTTCGTTTATCGAGCTTGAGTACGCAAACCTGTATGAGCCTATAATGATATATTTATTATTTGATATATTGTATACATACATAGGTGATGGTTCTTTTGAAAACCAATGTTTAGTGAAAACCATGAAAATCGCTACCACCACGTACATACATATATGTAAATAATACGATATACATACATGTAATGTAGAAGTTATATATATGTAAAACGTTATTTATAGTGATTTTCATGGTTTTTATGAATTTTAGTGATTTTCATTTGATCCCCATATATATATATATATATATAAACAAAACAATTACATAAACGTGATGATCCGACCTACCTCCTAACCCTAACTTAACCCGAAATAAATTTTCCTAGTTGTTAAGAGCATTCACATTTGGTTTTCTATAATTATGTGAGTGAAATCTTTATATTATAGAGATAATATAATAGTGGTTGTGAGTAGGAAGATATAGAGAAGCTGATGAAACTAGTAAATATAGAGAAACACTATTCATCAAAGTAAATTGGAGAGAGAAAAATGTAGTGATAAAGGTATAAAAAGTATTATTTAATTGAATTGGAAAGAGAAAAAATATTATTTAATTGAATAGGAGAGAGAAAAGTAATAATAAAGGTATATAAAATTATTATTTAATTGAATTGGAGAGAGAAAATATATTAGTTTTTAGTGAATTATATAGATAAAGATGGAGATATTTATGTGAATGCTCTAAGACTTCAACCCGTGACCTATTATACAAATACACACATGGTTACTAATGTGACAAAATGATCTTTAATCATTATACAACTATATAATTTTAGATGCAAACTCGTGTAATACCGAGTATATAAACTAGTAAATACATATAATGGCATTATTGTTTGACTGAAATAAAAATATCTTGTCTAAATTATAATGTGCGACACACTATATGTTTTATCAAAAATGTATACGTTTTATTGTCATTATTATTGTTATTATAATTAATAGAGAAATACAACCAACAAAATAATATTTTAAGATACATATGCAAACAAATTGAGTTTAGGTAGTTCATTTAAAAATCATGTGTCGCAAAGTTGCAATGCATTTGAGACAAAAGTTAGGGTTTCTGACTTTCTACAATCCTTCGCTGTTTTGACTTTTGACATAAGTTTGTCACAAAACAAGGTTTTTAGGAATAAAAAGTGTCCCCAAATACCCAATGTGTAGCGTTTTTGCGATGCTACATTTTTGCGTCACAAGTTTTGTCAGTAAAATCTCCTTTTTTTGTAGTGTCAATTGTAATTCTAATGATTAGCATAAAATCACTTCATTGAAGTTAGATTTACCAAGAGGATATTGCGGTACTCGGAAATAACATAAGTGGTAAACTGAGGAATGCTGAATTGTAGCCTTCTTGCTGTAATTGGTGCCAGAAAATAGTTGTTAACAAAGTCGTTGCCACCTAGTGTGATTAGAACCAGAGCTTGGTTCACGAGCCGTTGTGCTTGGTCCGGTCCAATCAATAAACTAACTCGAGACTGGTACGCTTGAAAATTTTGTAGTTGTCGACCTATACTTATGGTACTTGCCTACCCAAAACAGCATTTTAAAACGTATCACATTATTAAACGAATGCATTAGCTAGATATACACTAGTAAAAATGAACACGATGTCTTTCGATATCGTGTTCATTTTTTGAACTCAGTATATTATGAAAGTATATCATATCCGGCAACATTTAAGTATTTAGTTATTTAAGACAAATTGTTTTAGCAATAAAGACCCAGTCTCTAAATAGTTCGTAGTATTGGTTTATTTGTTTGGTCTAACAGGTTTTACAAAAGGGATATGGTAATTATAGATAAAAATAACACACACATCAAATTTTGAATAAAAATTAAAAAATAAAACTACTTTGTCTTTTGATATAGATTTGTAATGTGTTAAGCAGATATGAAGCCAACAAAATATAGCTATATAAACAGATAAATGAAATTTTGAGAAGATTTTTTTTTAATATCCTTTAAAATCCAATCTTAATTAGGCTAAATGTCCTTTGGCTGACCAATAGTTATGTAAAAGTAGAACTTACAAACTGATATCCGGTGTCTTCGAGTACACCAACCCCACCTGACGCAAAGTTTGCTCCGACCAATAGTCTTTCACCGGTCAACTCCGGGCTTAAGTACGGCAAAGTGGGCTCCGCACCAAGCTTTAGACCTACGTATACAAAATAAACTTGTACTTCATTACATTACTAGCTAGATTACATTAACTTTTAGTATGACCAACAATGCTTGATGTAATTTCGTAAGGTCATGACTACTTTATCAATTCAGAACTTACGTACTACTAGTCATTAATCATATCAAAATTAATAATCATCTACACCTTACTTAGTGTAAATCAAATGTGAGTGGATAGTTTGTTCATAAAGAAGCGTAATGTGACAAGACACAACTGTAACGTATGAAAATTAAGTTGAGCTTACTGATAAGGTCAGGAATGTTGAATCCATTGGAGAAGCGGCCCGTGGGTTGATGGGTGGGGTAATCAATGCCGTACGGTGGTGAGTCAGCTCGGGCACTTGTGAGTAGGTAATTGTTGTTGCCACTATCAACCAATGAGTCACCAAACACGAAGAAAGCACGAACTCCATAAGCTTTTGGCATGAGTGCTACGAGCTGTAGAGTCGTTAAGACCGTAGCGAGTGGCAGAAGGGTGGTGGTAAAGACACCTGATGAGTATGTAGCCATGGTTTGCTATTGAAAATGAAAGGAAATGGAGTTTTATATAGGGTTTAGGGGTGATTGCATGGGTGTAGGTCCTTTATAGTTAGTTGAAGTTTATTAAAAGTTGGTTGGGAAAGGATTATTAATTGTGATCTGAAATTCTAAAAATAAACTTATTTGTAGATGATCCAATACAAAATTGTTGTAATTAAGATTAAGTTGAAAAAAATTAAACCGTTTAAATTTTAAATTGAAAATAAATTTTTAAATCTTTGTATTATTTACATACATAGGCATAAGCCAAACCATATCTCATATCAAACTAGTTGTTCATATGTTAATAACATATATAATTTGTATCACTACCTAGACATACATAGGTAATATAGTTTACACACGAAGGCAACCTGACAAACAAAGGCAATGTCTGAGAAAGGTAAAATAATGACACGTCTGATCTATATCATAAAAGATAAGTTACTATAAGAGAGATATTTGACTCATAAGTTTTATTTTCTTTTTTCATTCTTGTTTTCTTAAAAAGAAAATATGTTGAGCATATAT
>WOUH02000036.1:2780865-2794387 GCA_009936405.2 Stevia rebaudiana
AAGATAATGAAATGATCTATTCAATGGTGTAATTTTTTTTAAAAAATATTGAAACGTAAAAAAGTTATTCGGTTTTTAAAAAAAAGGGGAAAGTTTGTTTATTTACGGGAAGTTTCTACTAAATATTGTTTACGTTTTTACCCTTTTCTCTTTCTACACGTGTCATCATCTGATTGTATCCTATGTTATATAGGTTAAGGAACACATGTATTGGATCCGCCTCCTAGTTAACATTTGTTTATTAGCGGTTGATGACGTAACAGATTTTATTAACTTTGATTATTTTATAAAGTAATTCATAGGAGTTACGGTAAAAAGCTTTAACATATTTTGTTATATCTTTTCTTTGTATATATATATATATATATATATATATATATATTATATACCTTTATATCTATGCTATAAAGTAATTCAAAGGAATTACGTAACACAATGCTCGCGTATTTATTTGGTTCCTTAAAATGACGGTATGAAATCATATAGTACATGAATCTACATGTTTGCATTGTGTACATTAATAAAACAAGTTTTATAGGGAGATTCAAGTCATATATGAATCTGCATTGTATATCCCCTAAATTATTGCTTTTTTTACTAGATCAATGCATAGATCTAGTTTAGGCAAATCTAAAAATCAATATTCTTACTATCAACACTTGTCGACATATACAACAATGTGAAGATCAATATACTAATGTGTTTTTTTTTTTTTTTTGTGTGAAATGTTTTTGCAACGCTATGGGCTTAAGCAACTTCGAAAATCAATATACTAACTATCTTAGCCCCTGCAGGCGTACATATACAATAGTATATATATAAACATGTTGTATATCGAAACTTTGTACACTATCTTAGCCCCTGCAGACGTACATATACAATAGTATATATATAGACATGTTGTATATCGAATCTTTGTACAATCGCATGATCAATCATTCTAGTGGTGTCATGCAACGCAATAAACTTATCATAAGATCATAGCATAATTAGTGCAACCTTATGTCCGCAAATTTTCATGAGAATCGTAGAAAACTGATGAGGGTATACGTCTAGTTTGAATGCCCTAGCTTGTTCAAGAATAATTGGGCATTTTCCGTTTATCTCAAACTTGATTCGCGTCTTTTTGGTTTAGTATATTCCTTTTAACACTATATTGTACGTGAATAACATATTTAGTTGGAATGGTGGTCAAACCCCGTAGTAATCGTCGATGGCGTCTTATAGCTTCTTGGCTTTTGTAGTATATATGTTGTTTATGTTTTCATCTTGTTTAGGGTTTTTAATCAAAATAGATTGGGATTAAAACATATCATTTTTAATTGAATATATTCGGGGTAAGTTCTTTGGAACTTTTGTGCTTGTTATGTTTTGTTGCCTTTGACCATCAGGTTTCTTTTGTGCCTTTCTTTGTCATTGTCACTGTTACCACAAGTGTCTTTTTGTTTTATATATATAATCAATCTGTTCACTTATTTGTATATAGTTGTTCTTTTTGCTGATACTAGTTTTTGTACTACGCATATATCTAGTATTTTCTCGAATCAACTATTTATTTGGTTTTATATTATATCTAAATGGACAAATGATTTATATTATATCTAAATGGTTTTAAAGTGATTTAACACCTTATTTATATTATTTGAACAACAAAGGAAACAAAAACAGTGGATTGACTTATGCTATTTAACCTTTTTAGGCTTTTATGCATTTAAATATGTTACATATCTCCCACGACTTACCTCTTTTGCTACGTGTATTAGGGGTGGGTATGAAGTCTGGAGCGTTAAGGATGCCATAAAAGTGTCATGCAGATATTGTTGATACGTAACAAACTAATACAAATAAGATATTCTAAGTTTTTAGCAAAAAAACATAAACACTTCTTAAAAAAAAAAAGATGTTCTAACCAGACCAATACGTATAATATTTTAAAAGCTAATTATAAAACTAAAATAAATGTTCCTGATAAACAGAGTGGTACGTTGGGTCCCCTTCCCGCCTATCAATGTTGCGCCTCTGGGTGTCGGTGATTGTGTCGATACCCCATCAATTGCCTCATATAACCGATGCGGGACAAGTCTCATACTCTACAATGGTTTTAATCCGTAACAATCGACCCCCCTAAATCTCCAGGCCACCACTCCAAGTTGGCTCAGATATCATTGTTACAACTCAAACGAGATAATACAACCCAAAAGACTAGTTTAATAGGTGAGAGAGCCGTTTAAATTATAAACCTCACATCAATGACATATAAAATTGATATGAGACAAATATCATACTTTAAAATGATCTTGACCCGTAAGAGAAGTGCAGTTTCCTCATGAGGCTCAGAAAAAGAGGGGTAGTGGAGGATGACAATAGCAAAAAATATTCAGAATTATATTAACATTACATTTTAAAAATTTAGAGACAAATAACAAAATATGTTAAACCTTCTTATAATATGAAAATAAACAACATTTAAAACATTAATAATCGTAACATCGAGGTTTGACCAACAGGGAAACAGAGAATTTGTGATGTATTTTTAATTTTAAACATAGAGTTGGTTGGAATAACCAATGACTAATTATTCGAGTGATATAATTTTATTCGTGACGAGTGTTCAAATTCGTAAACACAAGATCAATAATATGAATAAAATAAATTTGATGTAAAAAAGTTTGGATGAAAAAGTATCATCACAAGAAAAAAAATAATAATAAGATGCTTGAATAGTTTAATGTGATAAAAAAGTTTCACACCCTCAAGGCCTCAACTCACCTTTAGAAAGCAAGTTTCTAGTTCATACTCCATAGATAACCAAACTTTTCAAAAATCAAAAAGGTAAAGATAAATAAAATAATATGATGTAATAATATAAAATAATAAAGTATTGAGCCTGAATGGATAAGGGTTTGTCCTGGTCAAAGCATTTAGAAAGAACCCACGCTGACATTCGACACGTGGAGGATAGTGATTAGGTGGCATATGCAATCGTTTGACTAAGTCTACATCTACCAGCATCAATGTCTCACATTCGAATATATTCATCATCCAGTTTAGATCGTGTGTAATTGGGCTTGACTATCAAGTAATCATTCTATGTGGTACTTTGTGATACCATCATCAAGCCCTTCTATTATTACACATAGAATAAGTGATCATCAAGTAATGTAAAAAAGTGACCATGGTCACTTTGTGATAAATATGAATGCAATTAATTCGCTTCTCTCTTTTAATATCAACCAATAAAAATAATCCACGTCATTATTCATTTTTCCTATCACTCCATTTCTATTCAAATCTCGTTACACATATTTTTACTCATATCTACCTAAATTACGTGACGCCTATGTGACAACCTGCTCACCCCCGTCTAAGTGACCATTACACATGGTCTTATACACCATGTATTATATGACTTGGATAAGCTTAATACCGTATTAATCATTATTTTTAGAAAAATTATATTATGATATCATCAGTGGTCAGTAGTTAATGTTACTTGAAATATTAAAAATTCTAAAATTATAATAATAAATATTAAGATTTAAGAAATTTAAGTTTTTATTTTGGGAGAAAACTTTATGAATATTATTTAATGATTATTTATATATTTTAATTCTTTGAAATAGTTTACACGTTCCGTAAGGATTCCATACATATTTATTTTATTTTATGTATTTATATATTCTGCATATATGCAGTATCAATATACCACATATATATCGTATCGAACAACTTATCACATAATTTTTTCATGTTTTTAATATGGCTTTATTATGTGCGTATTAAAGCTACAAAAGATTGTGATTTGTTTGTGCAATCTGTTTTAAGATATAATAGGGTATGCCAATGGACATGTTGCCCAATGGTACTAGAAAATAAGGATAAGAGCTTGGTACTAGATAGGCAGATAGGCCTCGGGTTCAAATCTGATCCATGAGGTATTACCAATTTTATTGGGTTAAGTTTCCTCTCATCTGGTTCAGGAAAGTGGTCGGATCACCACATTGTTTGTGCTCCCAGGACCAAATGGTGATATATTTCGCAAAGTAATCCCGAGTGCTTTTCCTGATAAAAAAAATAATAACACACGAAAAAATTTGAAATATTAAAAGTTAACTTAAGTGAGATTTTTAATTATCACACAAAAGTCGTTCCTTCCTTGATGAATTATCACCATATAAAATAGTACATTATATAGAAAGAGAGTTAGGACAAGATTTGATGAAAGAGCAATCTTTGATTCAATGGATTGAGATTTACCCTCAAACTAAGGTCAATAATGTTCAAACTACCCTCATTTTTATTTTCCGATTCCATTCTCACGTGGTTCCTAACAGAAGGTTACAACTCCTTAGCTATCGTTTTGTTCAACTCTTGTAACTTTTAAGTTAAGATGATTTATAATATTTCGAAGTGGTTCTCTTTGCAAACTTAACAATTAACGTCAACGTTAGCTTTTACAATAGTTTAACGCAATGCAACGCATGTGGGCATATATGTTACTAGTTTAACTTATTATATGTTCTACAAAGACATGTACTAGTCAAAAGATATTATAAAAATAAAAACACATATAGTAATTTGGTCGCAAAATAACTTTCGGTCAGAATACATATAATACATCCACAAAAGTTGTTGTCAGCGTATTTTCGGTTATAAATTTGTTGTAAAAGGCTTTTTGTGATAGAATATTCGGTGACATATATCTTTTTTTAATTAGTGTGTAAATTATAATTTTATAGGTACATTTAAAAAACCTTTTACCTTAAGAATAAGAAAACAAGAGTAGACTAGAAATTAAGCATGAAAGTATGTAATGGTAAGCATACACCTCTAGGGGGTTTTTATAGGCATAAACAAACAGGTTTCCTTATGAGAAGCGGGTGTGTTCGCTCGAGTACGACGCTCGCCAACACCTAGACCTTCATCACTGGGGGTTGGTAGAAGACTGTGCTTGCAGCGTGTAGTTGTCAGGTCCGAACACTCATTTAATTTAAGCTATGAAAAGGCATGCCGATAAGCCCTTTTACGCAGTTAAAAAAAAGGCATACACGTATAGCTATAGATGCAAATAATAACTTATAAAACAATAAATGACACCATGAAATTTACAAAATTTAGCCTAACGTCATTGACTCCCAATAACCTACTACCAAGAAAAAAAAGTATAGCGTCCTGATGTTGACAATTGGTTTAACTAACACCCTTAACTGAAGATACTTTGGCTTTCATTCGAAGCTAAGCATGTTTGATTAAGATAAACTTGATTTGTTGATCAATTAAGTATTTTCGTTATTGAATAATATTGATCAATATATTCCGTTAATCGGTGTGATACGTTAGCGTGATATGAATCCAGTTGTTAATTTTATCTATAGTTACTTAGCTAGTTAATTTTGTGTTATAAATTAGTTAGATCGAGAGGTTAAGAGATGTTATACATAAGATTTTCAAATCATACTCATGCTTAATCGTCATTTGTGTGTATTAACAAACGTTCTACGTAATGATCAATCAGATTCTCTTAAAAGAAAATCTTGATAGAATTTAGTAATATCCATCAAAGTAGAAACAAAAAATTTCCATTGACTTGGAGTTCTTTTTTGCTTACCTTGTCAATCCTAACAAACTTAGTGTGACAATTTTGGAGGTCAATCAGGGTCAATTTGGTACCTCCTAGATCCCAAATTTTGGGAAAATCTAACACAAACTAGTCGTATCAAATTCATGTGGTAATGACATGCCAACCATGTTGGCCAATTTGATATTTTGGATTTATCTTGTACCCTTTATCTTAACAGTGTCTTACTAGCTAGTTTATAATCACAAGAAGAGTCTGTTGACTTTTTTCTCATCTCATGATAATTCTTGTGTTGTTTCTTTCTCACGGTTTGTATATTCAAATATGACGAGAAGATGTCTTCATCAAATACTATGTAGCTTACACATTATCTGCCTTGTTCTTGGGATCTTCGCCTCATTCATCTATTATAATTTTTTGGCATACTTGTCTTGTTCATCTCATGTGTTGTGTGAACTTTTTTGTTTGATAACTTGTCTTATGGTTCTCTAACCATTTGACACCAGCGGGTTTTATTTGGTTTTGGTTTTGTCTAAAAATAAAAACTGTTTGAACTTTGATTTCTTATACATATGGATAACGTAGCTTTTATATTAATTCCATATTGAAACAAAAATGAAAGTAAAATAGAGTAATATTGTATCTATATAGTAAGAATGTAGTATTTGTCTTGATCTCACATTGAAGTATAAAATAAAGAATTTTATAAGTAGGAGACCCACTATTTACACTTCATGAATCCAAAGAAAACCAGAAAAACCGAACCAGAACGGGTTTTAAAAAAAAAAAAAAAAAAAAAATTTAATTGGTTTTTGGTTTGATTGAGAAACCTGAGTAAAAGACCGACCGAAACCGACTCATGTACCCCTACTGGAAAGTAAAGAAATGGTGCGGTGGGGGTCGTAATAGAGATCGAGATAGACATATATATACAGAAATATGGACGAAAAAGATATATGGTATGCAATTTGGTTAGTGGGAAAGAGAATGAGAGAGGGTAGGGGTACAATGATGTTTAAGAAAAGTCTAACGAAAAATTGAAGACAGAAACTCAAACTGAGAGAAAATAAAATTATAGGGACTTAAGGACCGAAATTTTAAGGGGTAAGGACGCAACATGATGAAAGATAAGAAAGCATATGGATGCAAATTACAGTTTAATCTAAATTTAATAACGAAGTTTGAAAAGTAAAAGATGGGGGGATCACCATTTACGTTGTGGAAGGAGTTTCGTTTGTGCGTTAGTGTGATGTCGGCACTATTGCAAAAGCCAGTCTCCAAGGCTGAGTACTCGCTCCAAGGAGGTGTTCCTAGGCGATTTTTTTGTTCGAGTATCACCGAGTACACTCAAGTACTCCCCGACTACACTCGAATACTCCCCGATTACACCCAACTCCCTAGTTGACCGACCTAGGAGCGCCTTTTGCAACCTTGGTTGTCGGTTGGTTACTTGATCGATCATCTAGTGATTTGAAGATAGAAGATGTCATTTCTTCCTATTGATAAGTATTGTTGACCTACCCCGTTTGGTTCATGGAATACACAAGAATTGAAATGGTAGAAGCATTGTTGCTAAAAACACCCTAGGCGCTCGGTCATTGGTGGGCGGGTCTAGGTACCAAAAAATTGATCTAAATTCCCAAAAGAAAAAAAAATAAAATTGGTCAAATTTTGGTTAAAATAAATTAAGATTGGCTAAAATCTATTAAAATTGATCAAAATCTTTGAGTATTTATAAAAATACATTTATTTGGGTAAATTTTATATAAATTTTATATATAATCAAAAAAATTACGTATAAAATTCAGTCCGTCTACTCTTGTTTAATCCCGATTAATCTCTAGGCGGTATCTCACCGCCTAGCTAGTGTTTAACGTCTTTTACAAGCTTGGGTAGAACCGTAGAAGTAATCAAAATTTATGGGAAAGGAAGATGAATCGTTGCTTACCTACTAAAGAAAATCATATGAGCATCCACCATTCCTTTGATTACTTCAAATGGAACCTCGGTTATGTGAGAAAGAAAGCCTCCGAGGTTTTTAGTTCTGGAAACCACTAAAAGCCGAGGTGGCAACATTAACGTGTCAAACATGTGTATCTTCTTACATAGATAGAGCTCCACTCGACATTAACTCTTGTCTATATGTGTGTGTATCTATGTATATATATATGCTTGCGGATTTTGTTTAGTCTATGTTGAAGTAAATCACAATCATGACACAACTCACTACACACATTCTATCATATTTTTTAGCATCAAAGTTTTTACCTTTTGTTCACTGCGAGACTTGAACTCTTAATCTATTTTAGGAAGGAACACACCTTAACATATACATTAGTGCCATTAGAACAAATTTCTTTTGGTACACATAACTTTATTTAGGTCTAAAACAAAGTTGAAGTCAGATTTGACCTACACATGCATGCATTTTAACCTTTTAAAAATTTATCAACCAAAAAGTACATTTTTCGAGGTGAACAGATATTTCACTTATTTGACTTCATTTGATTGAGAGATGTAGATCAAGCTTAAGACTTAAGATCAATAGCAAAATAGTTTGTGTGATTCTCATTGTACGTATTCAAAATATTAGAGGAAAACTTTGCAATAAATCAAACAAAATTAACTGGTTGCACTAGTCAAAGTTGTTTATATTGTGCATTCTGGTTCTATTTTAAAGACAAAATATGTAACTGCTGTTGGACTAATTAGACGTAAAATCATTATCGGATTGAAAGTTTAAATATAACGTCAAGATGGCCGAGTTGGTCTAAGGCGCCAGTTTCAGGTACTGGTCCGAAAGGGCATGGGTTCGAATCCCATTCTTGACAAATAAATTTTAATCAGTTTTTTAATTGTAATCATTATGACCATTATCCAGAGAGAAGTTTAGTGTTTGACTACTGTTGGGTGGGTCATGACCCGACCTGAGTTCTTCTTGCTATAATATATTTTTTACTAATTTGCCAAAATTTAAACCAATATATTTCGTTTTAAAGCAAGCCTTAAATGAATTTGAGGTTTTAAACCAACCAATTCATTACCCATATAAGGTGTACACGATGGCACCCATGCATCAATATTATGATCTAATTTTAATAAAGCCAAATCTATGAATCAATACTTCAAACCATCTCACTCACAACCATCAATGAACGGTTTTATACAAAGGATAATACATACACACCATTCGTCTATACTCTATATCATTATACATATCACACGCCAGACAATTTAATAATTTATGCACAAATCTATAAAAATCCTTATAACTGTTTCTTTACTCTAATCACAGGCATGGAAGTATTACTTTCGTGAAATTATGTTTGATGATATTTTGGTAATATATGAAAAGGAAACCTTAACATTTTTCATCACCAAACCAACTGCTTTTCTCCTTGGGCCCAGTGGGCCCATCCTCACCATACAGTTCATTTGGTAGTTTGTTGAATACATTTTGCGCGGTACACCGAAGCGTTTCGGGCAAACCGCTCAAGGTTCTATTAACCTCGGCCCGCGAATCATGAACAGTTGTCGGGCCCCACTTTCTCATGTACTGTAACCAACACGGTTCATCGATAACCCCGTCGCCAAGATACTCTGCTGCTACAATTTCATAATTTTTACTTGAATCCAACAAGTAATTACTAAAAGCAGCAGTATTCCTGATTCCAATTCTCAAATTTACTGACCCTTGTAGTAAATCACCGGGATGCGGGTAATTCGCGTGCCCGTTTCTCGACGCGTAAACAATCGCTTTATTACCTTCAACAAACTCCAAATTCGCGGGGTCTACCCACACACCGCCACTATGTTGCGATAGATACAAACTCGATAACTCGCCGGTAAAATTGCTTATTCGAAGAGTAACATGTTCCCAATCGCCTACATGCTGCCCGACTCGATTAAGCTGATAATTCATGAGCCCAATCTTCAAACAGCCCGGCCCATTAAACGGGTAAAAAATCCACATCACAATATCGGTAAAACTCCCACCTAAAGCGGGCTTTACATGAACATACACTTTCGCGCTTTCTATATAACCTTTTTTTATTTTCTTCACGGTAGAATCTTTAGGCAAATCAATCCAATATTCACCATCGTTGCATCCGCCTTGAGGCAAATTTGAACCCGACGGGCCAACCCGTTCACCTTTTGACTCGCCTTTTTTGTACAACAAAGCTCCGTTTTCAAAGAACCATGATACAGAAGACGGTAAGTAAATCTCATCCGGATGGAAATAAATCGTGGGCCCGTAATGTGTAATGAGAGCATGAATTTGATCAAGATTTGGCATCGAATGCGAACTTGGGTTTAGATTTTTCAAGCATGAAATGTTTAAATCTTCACCGGGATTCCAAAGACAACTACAGAAAAATGTACCGACTGAAACACCGTTTGCGTAAATTCCTCGATTACTAGGTCGCGTTTTCCAAACCCTAAATGCAAATTCCGATATTTTGGAATGCATGCTTAGTATGATACCGTGTGGTTCACATGAATCTGTAAGATCATCACGCACGCATCTGATTTCATCCAAATTGGGCTTTGCGGGCTTATTTGTGACAATAAAGCCCAAAGGTTTGTAACCGTCAGGAGCCATAGGTAACCAAAAGTAACCATGCCCGTGAACGGTTTCTTCGGTCCAGTCATCTGGGCACCAAACTAGTGAGTAATCTATGGGCTTGAGAAGAGCAGGTGATTTGGGCCGGCCCAATTCTCGGCCCACGAGTATGGACCCTCGTAATGGGCTGAGATCAGATTGACAGTAGTGACCAAGGCAGAAGTAACCGTCTGGTATGTTTACTGGTTTGAAGAAACTGACACCTTTTCTTCTGTTTTTTAAACCGCTTCCCCAAATGAACTCAAATTTGGTGATTTCACAAACTTCTAATTCGCCTAAATTAATTGTTCCGGTAGCGAATCCCTGACCTGGAAATCTTACAATATACCAAGGTCAATGAAAGTCCAACTTATGATTACCTATTGGTCAAAACTCAAAAGAGAAGTCAAATGCAGATGAGCTAATTAAGGAACTTAACATTAGATCAAGAAAAACCCATAATAAACTGTATGTTTATGAAGATAGAGAGCAAAGGAAACAATATGAATCATAACAAGCAATCCATTGTAAACTGATAACTGGTTCATGAGTATAATCTTCTGAATCATAACAAATTTGCAGACGAAATACTTCTCAAACAAATACACGAAACCAAGCATTTAAAGTTTTAAACATACCCTAATTATGACTGGATCTTTGTGTCTGTTATAGTTTGGCTGTAACAAGAGATGGAAAATGAACCTAAATATTAAACTGACATTAACTGCACCTGTGTTATGAAAACGATAACCAATTTTTCTAGTGTTTAAGGTGGGAAGTTGCTAACTGCACCTGTGTTATGAAAACGATAACCAATTTTTCTAGTGTTTAAGGTGGGTTGCTAATTTACTATGAACTGCATATCTGGTTCATGATCAGTTGATCAGAATCACATAACTGATAAATCTGGATATATTTACAAGCAAATGTCTTTGCTTTAGGCACAAAACCACACATGTATACACTAAATTAACCATCCTTCATACAGAAATCATATAACAGAACCCCAAAAATAAAATCACAACAGCTAATAGATGACTGGAAGTGTCATTAACTCACAAAACACTCGTTCACAACTTGAATTGCAACCTAAATCCGATCAACGGAAGATCAAACATAAATGACATAATGAAGAGAGTAAGCTTTGAAACGAGAGAATTGAAAATACCTGGAGGCCATTGGGGAATCGGAGAAGGGAGAGAGAAATATTCGAAATCGGGAACGATAACATCGGTGGCTCTCCTCCAATACAAGCATCCACAGACCGACATCCCTCTCTCTCCCAGCAAGGAATTAGATGCGATGATAATACGATCTATGAAAGCTTTGAAACATAATAATACAGTATGATTGATTTCTCTGGTTTGTTGTTGAATAGTATAAACGAATTTAATAACGTTGATTATGGTGTCGGTGAGAACGATGATAATCGATCGCAACGATGTCGGCATCCAACAAAATTATGATTTTACCGTAAAAGGTCCCAAAGTTGTTCGCTCAAAATAACTCTGATATCTTTACTCTTGTTTTTATTAAAAGTTAATATTAGTTTCTGCTCGATATTGATACTGTGTCTTTTGTTGGTCATTGTATGTTTTTGATGAGCAGGTGGCTCTGTCTTTTTAAAATGTTGTCATTGTGTCTTTTTGTTTACATTTGTCATTCTGATAAGCAACTCTTTGTGTCTTTCAAACTAGTAGGACATTGTATCAATCGAAAAATGCACAATGACAAGCCGAAGAGACAAAATTGACATGCACGATACTGTGTCTAGCAGAAAAGACACATTGACAACCTAAAAAGATACGATGACCTATTACAAAAACCCAATGACCAATTTTTTTTTTATGTAACGATAATATACTCATTTTAAAGAATAAACAAATGGTCGTTTTTATAGTGTGATTTACAAATAATAAATTATGTCGTATATAAAACTTATGAACGTTTAAAAAATGAGGGGAATTTGAGAAATACGATAAAGATGGCTATGATTAAAATTTAATCTCATATATCTAAGGATCTTAATTTCTTCTTACATTTTGTTACAATAAGAAATGTTTTTAGTCTTAGTTGATCATAATCTTATATATATAGAGGTTAGATCCATTAAAAACACTATTTTGTCTAAAAATAATATGAACAAATTTTGGCATTTTATTTGCTTAATTAATAGTTAAGATTTAAAGGAATTCAGATACAAGTGAAAAAAAAAAAGTAATAGTGGAAACCCACTTGTTTGATTTTTTTAATTTCCTCCACCTTTTTTTAAACAATCATAATTTTTTCACAAGACATTATTTTTTATAAAAATTTCACCATAAAAACGAATGTTTTTTTCTCTTTAATTTGAGTACCATAGTGATATACTTTTTTAAAACTTAAAAAAATCCAATACAAAATAATATAGTACAAACTAATATAGTACAAAAAATCTATTTTTTTTAAGACGTCAAAGGCAAAAATATATAATATAATATATGTATATTTATTTGTTTTGATAATACAGTACATGTATATCTAGTTATTTTGAAAATACAGTACTTGTATATTTAGTTGTTTTGAAAATACATTATATGTATATCTATTGTTTTGAAAATACAATAAAGGTGTAGATCTAGTTGTTTTGATAATACACTACATGTATATTATGTTTTTTGATAATACAGTAATATAAATCTCGTTGTTTTGCAAATACAGTACATGTCTATATAGTTTTTGTAGTAGATTCTTTTGTACTATATTACCGTACTAGATTTTTTTTAAGTTTAAAAATAGAATATCACAATTGTACTAAAATTAAAGTGGAAAAAAAGTTTGTTTTTTATAGTGAAAATTTGTAAAAAAAAATAATGTCGTATGAAAAAATTATTAATGTATAAAGAAAGTTGGGAAAAAGTTCAAAAAAGACAACAAATGTGTTTTTACATGAATGTTCTTTCCAATGTTTTTTACCCTAAGCAAATGGATGGACAAGATATGTTCATATTATTTTTAAGAAAGATTTTCTTCCTATTTAATCCTTCCTCTGTATATATATATGCCTTTGTAAACCACCCATTATTCTTCATTCTCGAATGAAATTGACATTTTAACTCTAAACCCTCACACACCTTACATGTTTATTTCTAGAAAATATATAACAATGCGTATGCAGAAAAAACGTGTTGGTAAAATGAAATTGATTTACTAAGTGGCCAAATTAAAACATGTTTATTTGTAGAGAATATATATAACAATGTGTATGCAGAAAGAAGCGTGTTAGATCTTACTATAGACAATTTTGAATGCTGTACATTAATTTTGTCGAGAAAATTATTCCTATTCTCAATAGATTCAAA
>WOUH02000036.1:2794487-2808525 GCA_009936405.2 Stevia rebaudiana
TCAAACGGGGAGCGGGAGCCGTTGGGGTCTCGTAGGGGTGCCCGCCGGGGTACCGGGGCGGTGTTCCCGCCGGGACCTGATGAAAACAACATTCCCGCCGGCTCAGCGGGGCACCCGCTGCGCATGGTCTAACAACCGTTCATGTGTTCAACTCATGTGTTCAACTATGATAAATCATGTGTTCAACTATGATGAATGATACACCGCTCTCAAAATTTTGTGTAATCATTTGTTCCATTTTGTTGCGGGTTTCGAGATAAACGTGTCATTTTTTGGTCAATATAAATCGTTTTCTTGGGTCAATATAAACGGAATAGTACAGCTCAAGTCAGAATATCGGACCCGGCGCAACGCGCGGGTTTCAAATTCTAGTTAATAATTAAATAAAAACTCTGTTAAAAGTATTAATTGCAAATGCCTTTTGCTCAGTGGCGTAGCCACACTTTGGTGTGGAGGGCAACTGCCCACCCTGGATTTTTTTTTGTACTAGTGCATATACGTTAAAATACCGATCGTCCCCCGTAAAATATTGTAATCGTCCCCCAATCCATCCCCAATCCGCCCTCAACCTGCCTCTAATCCGCTCCCAGTCTACTTTTAATTTCTAAATATTATTTATAAACCAAGTTGAAAATTACCCAATTAAGAATATATACACAATTTATATTAAGTTCAAGTTCATTATCACTTTTGATAAGCTAATAAAACTCACCATTAGCTTATATCAAACAAGTTTATTATTAATTTCAATAAGTTAAATTAAGCTCACAACTAACACATTATAGTTTTGTATATGAGATTTAATTTGATAGTCTTATTTTTAACATGACCCGACCAGTTTTGACCCAAACCAGCCTAAAAAAAAATTATTATATAAATATACTCAAACGACCATAAAAAATTTCGTACCTCATTAAAAAATTTCTTGGATCCGCCAGTGCTTTTGCTACTTTTCAATCGTTGTGTTTCAAAAAAAATAAATTAATCAATAAAATTGTATCACAACTCGTATCCGCTGCCCTTTGATCCTCTAGAATAAAACCTTCCCAAATTCTAATCTTTGTTTACGTCACAGCCAAGAAACAAAGCAAATCTTCAATTTGTTTTATCAAAACATAGCCAATTTTTTTATTAAAAACTAATTTCTCTCTGTTTCATGTATACAACCAATCAATCTAATTTTTTCACTTTCAATCACATTCAACCAACCTAATATAAGTGAGCTAAATAGAACTTTTCGTGTGTCAAATGAAATTCAAAAAGTAATAAAAAAATAGCTCAACCTTTGGTTGTTTCACTAACCAGACTGGTCGTTTAATATAATTTTTTATTTATTTTTAGGCTTTTGAGAAATCAACTAGAAGTTTTGATTGAATTAAAATGAGAGTACTTCTTGATTTCCGTGAACAAAAATAAAATAGATCTCAACTTCAAGTTAACCAAAACTAACGTCCCTTTTCTCTTTTCCATGTTGGTGTACCTTTTCTTCCCGTTCAAAATCACTTTACCTTCGATTGGAAGAAAAACTTTCGTCTAGGTCTCGGATATTTGTTCATCGTTTGGGTTTCATCGGGTTTCATTATGCTCTGATATTATTTATAGATACTTAATCACACACACTAAAGATCTCTTACAACCAATTAAAAAAAAAACATTTTTTTTTTATTTTATGAAAAAGCTCGGCTCTAACTCTTTTATTTATATATTAAATAGGCAATCCCAAACACCCCAGATAATAATAAACACATATTTAAATATAAATCACAATCCTAACCAAACATTTATTTACTTCATGCTAGTTTTTCAAGATTCACAATTACCTTGGACACTAAAAGAATAGCACACCTCTTATTCACATTCGAAATGCTAACAATTATTTTAACAATTATCTCGATATAAAAAGGCGAACATTGGTAGAAAAGTTTCAAGATCCTCAAACATATAATAACAATTATTCAACATACAAATGACCATATATATTCCTATCCATTGTAAGACACTATCGGGCGTCCAAAGATGTAACTAGCACAATCTTCCCATGGATTAAGGTTCCCAATTTCAGGACCACTCATTCCGGGTTTGTTATCAACACTCATTTGTTGCTTTCTTATCCTTGCCAAACAAGGCCAGTTTCCAAAAATACTTTCACACAAGTCCACAACTTCTGGACTGTATTCATTTGGTGAAATTTGAACCACTTGCTTCCCATATCCATAATCATACCCAACTCGATTTGCATTTGAATAATCATATTCAGGCCAAGGATAATCATATCCATATCCAGGATAACCGTTTTCTCCCTTTTCCCTTTCTCCATCCTCTTTCAACTCTAATGTGTCAAACAAAGGAACTACATCATGCACATGTTTAGGCTCGGGTTCTGACACCCGAGGCTCAACCGGTGGAATCGGAGATATAGGCATGGGCTTGGGCTCGGGCTCAGTCTTGGGCTTGGGTTCAATCAGCGGTATAGGAGGAGCAATAGACATAGGCGTGGGCATTGGCTCGGGCTTAGACACGGGCTGAGATATAGAGTTAGGTATGGGCCTAGGCCCAATACGTTTCGGTTTGGAACGTGGATAGCATGTTTTATCGGATGGTGGAAGGGGGTTTCCATATGTAGATACGATATCATATCCACCTCCATAAGGGGTTGGATCATACTCCTCGAATTCAGGCTCGTTAAAGCCTGAATCCACTTGGGAGTATGATATTGAATATTGCGTGTGATACGAAAGGTAGCCAGTATCACACGCAACTGGTTCGTACGCAATTAACTTAGGTTCCATATAGTTATGCGCCAAGTAATTGATAGTTGGATCAAAAGACGAATACCAATTATGCCAATTACCATGATCATAATCATAATTGTAACCATATTTATAATTATAATCATAATTGGAGTCGTAATCATATCCGTAATCACCATGATCTATGGATTTCGGCTCATGAAACACAGAATCATTGTATGCATCATAATTAGCATCTATGATATAAGATTCATAGCTAGAGAAACTTACTGGATCTTGGTAAGGTACTGAAAAATAGGTGGTGTGTTCTTGAGCCAGTGTGTACGCATCATCATAATAATCCATACTTTGATTGATCAAACAATGAGAACGATGAATTTGTGGAAACGATTTAGGTCTTGATTGTTGATAGCAAAAGGGCATCTACTGTTTGTTCTTGATCATAGAAGATAAATGACCATCTTTCAAAGCTTTAATTACCAGATGGTGGTCATTTATGAAATAGGTGCTTGTACATCTAGCTGTAAAAGATGTACACAGTTTTGGTATTGGATTTATGGCAGAAATGAGAAAAGAGAGAGAGGTGATGTGATATTGTTTTGATATTAAAGTTTTAGTGAACCACTTGATGATTATCTGGTGAGAAAAGTGACAATATTGGACATGGGGACTACAGAAGAGAGGGCAATAAGCACGTGTACTGTTCATACTTTACTGGAAAAGAAAAGTAAGTTTGGTGGTGTTTCTGTTTTAAACGTTTTTTACTTTGACAATACTTAAAAGTTGGTTTGGTGGTGTTTTTCATAAATAGCTTATAAAACTGCAAGAGTTTAGTTTCATTGCAAACATTTTAGAGCATTCATAGTAGTTTGTTTGAAATTTGTATAACTGTATTATTTGTATTATAGAGATTTATTGAAAGTGGTTGTGAGTGAAGATATATAGAGAAAATAATAAATCCTCTATAGTAAAATCGGGCTACCTCGAGATGGTCGGACTGACAATAGTATGGACGGACCACCAGGGTATACGGCCGGTCTACAATGTTGAAGCTTCGGTTGTCAGGTCAGGCCTCTGAGGCGAGCAAGCCAGGTCTTGCCATTCCCGGTCGAACCTGTACCTACAGCATGAAAGGAACTCGTTAGAAGGGGTCAGAGACCGACATGCTCAAGTTATTATCGGTTAACATAAGAGTGTATGCTAAAATGTATGTATGCATAAGATATAACGTGGAGAGTGATGTGTATAGAAAGACAGAGAGCATTTGTTGAAGAAGAGAAACCCTTTAAAAAGAGGGTTAGCTCTCTATATGTTGAGAGAACGTATTGGGCCAAAATGAGCTTGTTGGGTTGAGCCAACTTTAACCTAAGGCCAAATAATAAGCCTGATATGGACTCACGTCGTCATATTGTAATGCTTTGTAAATTAAATATGAGAGAGAAGTGGTAGTGACTTTTAAAAAAATAATATTTTATTGAATAAGAAAGTGGCTGTGAATGAATGAGAGAAAAATGATAATGATAAATGTCTTAAAAAGTATTATTTAATTGAATATTATAAATAAATAATAATTAGTTAATTATAGAGATAGAAATAAAGAAGCTACTCTGAATGATCTAAATGATGCAGATTTTATGATTGGGTTTAGAGGTGAGTGGTTTGTTGTTCAAAATTTAAATATCTTACTATCTATATTGTCTAATAAAATAATAATAATTCGGCGTGTGTTATATGTGCCATAGTTAGTTAAATTATATACCATTGACATTTAATGTTTTTTTTTAATAGGAATGGCTAAAAATAGAATAAATATAAATAATAAGTAATAATCTAGTTAAATTTGAGCTTTGAACTTTTTACATTGAAATAGAAGGTAAGCGGGTAACAAGCTGCGTCGCTAGCCCTTTTTGTATAGAAAAAATTAAGTCTTTTAAAAACCACATTCATAAATCTTGGGGAAAAACTCCACACATTCATATAAATATTTCGAGTTTGTCAAATTACATGTTTTACACAAAACATTAAATGAAGAAAAAACTCCACACAAATGTAATCAAGTTTTTTTTTGTTTCATTAAAGTCACTTAAATTTATTGTCTCCATAGAGTCACTCAAGTTTCATTATATGTTCCAATCTTGTGTAATTATCAGCTTTTAGGTTATCTTTAGCTAAATATATATTTTTTTATATATTTATATGCTTACGTGGTGGTAATTACGTGGCTTTTTAGTAAAAGTATTAATAGAAAACAATGATTAAATTCACAGCCTCATTTAAATAGATAATATAGATCATAAGCTTCGGCCGATTAAAACTCCATCACAGAACCCTTATTTGATTGATTCAATTGTTCGAACCGTAAACCCTTAAGAATCGACAATTTTGGCAAACCAGTTTTTTCTATTTATTGATTCTTTTGACTTTGTGGCGCTACAGGAATTCATTATTGACGTTTTAACTATTAGTAATGATTTTTTCCAGTTATTAATTGTTTATTCTTCTTATTCACTGCTAGTGGTTCATCAATAAATTCACTGCTATCGATAATGGCTAATCGTTTGTCTTACAATATATTATTTCAGTACTAATTGTTTATTATTGATTATTTGTTATCAAGTGTTCTCGGTTTTGGAAGCCCATTTGTTATCAGTATCTTATTTTCCTTCATCGTTAATCTATATCTTGGTTATCAATTTTGTTCACTTCTAATAAATCTCGGAATGAAATTTTATGCTTTATTGTTTTCTTTTTAATTTAGAACAGTACGCTAATCTTAAAAGAACGTATGACGTGACACATCATCAAGGTAACCTAAAAACCTGCTAATTACGCAAGATTGAAACAAGAAATAAACTTGAGTGACTTTATAAAGACAAAAAAAGATTGAGTGACTTTAATGGAACAGATTTGAAACTTGATTATTATTTTACAAAGTTGCCCCTATATATATATATTATTCACTTTTATATTGTCTATATTGAATATCTTATTGTTGTATCATTCATTCACTGATATAGTCTATTATTTTTCTGAACTTCTTCATTTATTTGTTGTTTATGCCCGTTTTTCATTTCCAGTTGGTTATGCAGTTTGAACTTCTTATATTTTTCAAATGTCATTTCTTATACAATCAAAACAATTAATAATGTCATTAACAAATCAATTTTTCAAACCTCATTTGTTATATAAATGCTATAATCTTCTATTTCCGGTTTTTGTACTTCATATTTTAACATTTGTTCTATACAATCAAATTATATATAATGACTTTAATGAATATAAATATGTTTGACAATCTTAATGTAAATAGTGAAGAATTGACATGGTCAAATTATGAACGAAACATAAGAAATATACCTCAAAAGAAACGTAGGAAATATAAATATATTCACAGACGAATTAGTCTTCTAAAGTAAATAAATATTCGATATCAAATATTGTATATAAAGAAGTGTTTAAAGATTTGTAATTTATACTTTATTTTCTTTTAATTTTTATAAATGTCACAAAAATTTACCTTGTTTGTATCATTTTCTTTTACATCACTAGTCAATAAACTAGTTTGTATATACATCTTGGGCTCTTCCTTTTTATATTCATGGGCTGTTATTTCACTTTTGGGCTGCAGCGCTTGAACTGAAAATAAGTGAAGGAAGCCAGGCAGACGGTCGAACATTCTCTGTAGTCTGTACACTGCAACATATGGAAAGTGGGAATTAGGGTTTGAAATTGCCATCGGTAATCCGCGAAATCGAGAATGAAGATGAAGGTTCCATAATCAGATTCTATTGATCTATTTGACATCAGAAACTTTTCGATCTGCCATTAAAAAATAAAATAAAACTTTTCGATCTACAAAATCTGTTGGTTCAGTTGGATCTATAAAAACTTATCGATCTACAGAAACTTCCCCTTCGATTATGTGATTGTTGAATTAGTCGATCCAAACTTCCATCTTTAATATTGTTGAATTAGTCGATTATGTGGTTGAAGAAGTAGTCGATTATGTCAAGAAAGCTTGACATTGTGTTATACTCGACCCACACACAAAACAACACAAAACAAAAAAAAAGTTTATTTGATCGCCAAATGTATCATTAATAGCCATATCTAGTATTTGATACAAGAAAAAGTTTATTTGATCGTCAAAGGTACAGACTTTGACTTGGTGTAAATCAAAAGTATTCTTTCAATTATTCTTGTAATTGTCACTTGTAAACCTTTCGTGTAGAATTTTAACTCCCATGTACCTGCATGAATTTAAAATGAGATCAAGGTCATCTACTAATTGGTTAATAATCTATAAAAATCATTCATTAAATGTTGAGGTAACACAATTTCTTGTAAATTTCAAATTTAACTACCTTCCTAGCATCAAAACACTAGCTTGAGGATTAGTTCCAGGAGAGTTGAGTATTGTTGATCCATCAATGACTCGTAGCGCGTCCACACCAAAAACCTTATAATCATGATCAACTACTTTTCCAATACGACAACCACCATGATAGTGCCATATACTCCTAAGAGTGTCCTTGCAATATTGTTCCAATGACGAACTTGTGTTAGCACGTACACGTAGGTTCACTGGTAATTTTAAGTTTAAATCAAGAATATCTTTGACTGTCATATTGGTATACTTGTAGTTGGAGAATGCTTTTGATTTAACCGCTTTTAGAATGGTCTTGATCCCATAAACACATTTCTGCAAATCTTTTGGTTCTTTGAAGTAGTTGAATGTTACTGATGGGTTGTCAGCTGGATTAAGGTTTCTAATCTTTAGCTCACCCATAGATTGAGGACCATTAACTTTCTCAATGAAAAACCCTCCCATCTGCAAACAATAAATGTTGATATCACAAAATGAGTCTAATGTAACCTTTTAATTAAATAAATGATGTTGTAAAATGTCGCATGATGTAACACTTTTAAGGCTTAATACAACATTTTACATTAGCCTCATTTTGTTGTAGTTTCAAAAGTTAAATAAATAGATGGATGTTACCTGTGGGGAAAACCCATGATAAGCAGAAGTGTTTGAAAAGATAAAATCAAAACCACCAGATTCCTCAATGTAACTACCAAACCGAGTAATACCCACTATTTGAACTATGGATGGCTCAACTGCAACAGGAGAAGGAACAAAGATCGTGTTCATTGGGTTATCCGCCATGTCTTTACCAACAAACGGTTGATGAAGCACGACTTTAATATTATGAGTAGCAAGTTGTTCTTTTGGACCTACGCCACTCAACATCAAAAGTTGTGGGCTTCCAAGAGCACCAGCAGATAATAAGATTTCATCCTTTTCTCCACCATTTAGATTTGCTTTGTGTTTATTCCCCAAGGAATCTTCAAACACTACTCCATAAGCCAATGGCCTTGATCGTCCTATAAAATTAATAAACACAAGTTAAGACATGAAAAAATTGGTGGAATCACAAGTGTGTTTGGTTTACCAACCTTTGGTCTTAAATAAGATTTTTCCAACAGTTGCATGTAGAATAACAGACAACCCTTTTGGATTTGCATACTGTAACAAATCTGCAGCAGTATGTCGCGTTCCATTTTCGTCAAAAATGGTACCACTCACTTTAGTTCCAATGACATGATCATACGTAAATCCATTGTCATGTGTGACTCCGGTTTCAAGTAATGCAGCTCGAAGAGCCGATTGCCACTTCTGCACCACAGGCCTAAAAACCATAACTTTTTCAGTCCATTCATAAGACTCGCGTACTAGATTTTCATCTGTTAATCTAGCTTCCTTAATGAATTTTCGTTCTCCATGCGAATACAAACCCGCATTAATACAAGTACCACCACCCAACACGCGTGCACGTGAATTTATAACACCCTCGGAAATAAAACGTTGAGATGGAGAATTAGGAGACGTGTCCGAAAAGTAGGAACCAAACTTAAAAACACTAGTGATGTTGGGATTTCCATAAGGCGAGCCGCCACGTTCAAGCAGTAAAACTGAGTACTTTGCAGATAATGTGGTGGCTAATGGGATTCCGGCCGCACCACCACCAATGACAATGTAGTCATAGTATGAAATTTTGGGAGCTTTTGTTGATTCATGCATGAACGTATACTTTGGAGCTGTAATAGTTAATATCAAAGTAATTAATGACATTATAAGCTTCATTACATACATGCAAAAAAAAAGTTATAATAAGAAACAATTTGATCATTAAGATAGAATACATACGTGTTTCACCTACACATAAGTCATAGTAGAATAGGAAAGCTACTAGAGCATACGTGACCATGCTTCCTGATAAATAAGCCATCATAACCGCTATCAACTGCAATCTACAAAGGTTGCAAGTTAAATCTCATTAAGTGGATATTTGGTGTTAAATGAATATGTAATGCAATTTATAAGCAGGGGAAGCTGGAAAAAGTCGTATTTGACTGAATATATATTATAATAACCATGTGTATATTCAAATTCATATTTTTTAAGAACTGCAATAAAATCGTTACAACAGAAATAATTTTGGCTTCTTCATTATTGTCATGAAACGACAAAAACATATATTTGGAATGTCAAACCTTTAACCAATTAAACACGATAAAATGTTCCTTCGCTAGTGGTTCAACTGGGGAGGTTGAAAATTTTGCTTTTCTAGATGTTTCAGGTTCAATGCCGGACGAATTTGATTAATTATTAACTTGATGATATTAATGACTAGCAACTAACAAGTCGTTAAAAAAAATTAAACATGACAAAAAACGACATGTTGATGACTATTATATTCCTACAAGTAGTAATAGCAATAATGAGCTCTTGTCCAAATTGTTAATATTCAATTGGATTTTAATGATTCAGACTATACATAGTTTTTAACAAGGTTTGGAACCACCCTTAAAAACCCGAGTAAGGCTTCAGGATACCATCAAGGAGGAACCAACCCATTTGAGAAAAACCTCATGACCCAACCTTAAACTATGTATCATGTAAGACTTGAACCCAACCCCCTGAGCTAGAGATCATTGGTACTATACATAGTTCATTGGTCAATAATAATTTGTAGAAATAATTACACGTATGGTCCCTATGATTGAAAATTTACAGGTTTGGTTCAATAGTTTGCTCATTTATAATACTTTTAGCCCAATAGTTTGCATATTTGTAATACTTTTGGTCAAATAGTTTGCACATATGTAACACTTTTGGTCCCTATTCATAAAATTAAAGTTGAACCCCTAGGGACCAAAAGTGTTACAAACATGCAAACCATTGGATCAAATATTTATTTTTTCAATCCTAGGGACCAAAACCAAACTTCAAGCAAACTACATCGACCATTCGTGTGATTAATTCTAATTTGTATATTTGTATATTTAACTTTTAGTTTTGTTAACAAATTGATAATTATAAGTGAAACACTAGTACAAATTTGTTTTTTTTATGACGGTTAAATCCATTTTAACTATCTTAGAAAATGTCACATCAAAAAATGTTTTTTCATATTATGCATTTTATATGGCGGGTGAAAGAACCGCCTCAAATAAAGAAAACATTTTTTAAGGCGGTTGAAAATGGATTTAACCGCCTTAAAAAATGTTTTCTTTGTTTGAGGCGGTTCTTTCACCCGCCATATAAAATGTATAATATGAAAAAATATTTTTTGAGGCGACATTTTCTAAGGCGGTTAAAATGGATTTAACCGCCTTGAAAAAACAATTTTATACTAGTGCGTGTTCGAATGCTTTGAAGAGTTTGAGGAGGTTAAAAGATTTTGTAGAAAGTTGGTGTTTCAAGTTTTTTTTCCAACTAAGTCTCACCTTAACTTGTAGTAAATAATTAGCTGAAACATCTAATTAAAGTGTCTCTGAACATCTTCAATACACTTTATTTCTGAAATGGTAACCGATTTTCAGTTTCAGCTTATTAATGCAGTTTTTCAACAACTCTAGTTTGTCTCAATAGCTCCTGGGTTGCCCTATAAACAGTTTGCATTCGGCAGCTCCGGGATGGCTACAAGCAAATTGTGTTTGGCAGCTCTCGGGCTGCCCACAAATAGTTTGTGTTCAGCAGCTCTCTGGCTCCATACAAACTGTACTGCTGATCCAAACCCCAACTTTGAGTATCGATATCTCTTTTCTATTAGCTCCGTTTTGGGCGTGGTTTGGTTCGTTAAAAAGCTGCTAAAACATAGAACCCAAACTAATTAATAAACAACTGTATCAGTGAATAACATATCGTTAAAAGTTAGACAAAAACTTATTTTTACAATGTAAACAACTCATCTTCCAACGGTTTAACCCAAATAACTTAACTAGATTCCTATATATACGAATATGTTTTTCTAGTTTGTTATTTATATAAAAGTGTCAAAATTAAAATGAATATTTGAAACAAATCCAGCAAATTTCTGTTAAAACTTGTTTCTTTGTCAGTCTTATAGGATAAGACAGACTTCTTTCTAAAAAGTTAAGGAAAAGATTTATGAGAATATCAGAAAACATTTTTGGACCCTCATATTTAAAAAAAAAATATTCCTTTTTTAGTTCTTTAATAGACATTGTCATAAACTAATAAATTTTTTTATAAAAGTCATAAACTAATAATCAGAATACTATTTTGTATATAGGGTAGAATTATGCTAGCCTTATTGTAAAAAAGGTAAAAGGTATTTTAAAAAACTCATAAACCGACACAAACGAATTCCGATTGAACTTATTCAAGCGACATTGGAATCGTCTCATCAAATCCTAAATTCTAAACCCTAAACCCTAAAATTAAACCATTAAACTAAACCCTAAAAGACAATGACAAGCAGGAAGACACAATAATCAACAATAAGACACAATAAGCTGAAAAGGTAAATTCTAAACCTTAAACCTAAACCTTAAAAGTTAAAACCTAAAGTTAAACTTTAAAAGATAATCTCTAAAAGGTAAACCTTAAAGCAAAAACCCAAAGGTTAAACCCTAAATCTAAACACTAAACCCAAAACGTTAAAGCCTAAAAGCTAAACTATAAAGTTAAACCCTAAAAGTTAAACCCTAAAAGTTAAACCCTAAAAGTTAAACCCTAAATCCTAAACCCTAAATCTAAACCCTAAAGGTAAACCATAAAAGTTAAACCTAAAAGAAAATTAAAAAGTTACATTAATCCTAAAAAATAAAATAAAAACGTGCTAAATTAATTTTTGCCGTAATACTTTTTCCTAATACGGTCTTTTTCTTTTTCGGCGTATTCCCGGTTGATTCTATTTACATGATCGGTATTCGAGCATAGCATCTGCAACTCGAGCATTCTTTGTCGTTACTTTTTTTATATCGTTAAAATCTTTAAGCATATCGCATAAATTATTAATCGGTGTGCTAACCGGTTGAGCTTGTGAAGAAGATGCTCGTTTAGCCTTAACCCGTTTCGCTTTGGCCCGGTCTCTCCCCGTCGGTCGAATCGGCTCCTCTTCTTCGTCTTCGGTATCTTTGAGGTTAAACTCAACGCGAGCGTCCGATCCGCCAGGGCTTTCAAGCTTTCAAAGTTGCTTGATTCCGATGATTTGTAAATTATCATCATACTGCATATATGTAGTATTAAAGTTTTTTTACGCGAATTTTTTTCCATTTTAATATGGCTTCATTATACTCGTTTGAAAGATAAGAAAATTTGTAATTCAGTAGTGCAATTCGTTTTAAAAAATAATAACGTATGAAGAAATGAAAATTATTTAAAGTTATTAAGTTGTGGCTTCATTATACTGCCCGTCGGTCGAATCGGCTCCTCTTCTTCGTCTTCGGTATCGTTGAGGTTAAACTCAACGCGAGCGTCCGATCCGCCAGGGCTTTCAAAGTTGCTTGATTCCGATTATTTGTAAATTATCTCATACTGCATATATGTAATATTAAAGTTTTTTGACGCGATTTTTTTTTTTCCTTTTTAATATTGCTTCATTATACTCGTTTGAAAAAGAAGAAAATTTGTAATTCAGTATCGTTTTAAAAATAATACCGTATGAAGAAATGAAAATTATTTAAATTTATTAAGTTGTGGTTTTTTGTTTTGACATGATAAAATAATTTTCGTATGAACCTTCCCAAGTTCTAATATTCTATAATATTTATTAAACAAGTCAAAAACATTAAGGAAATTTTTAATGTTTCAATCGTTAATTTAAGTACAACAAATAAATGATGCACGAGATTTGTAAAAAAGTAAAATAACCTTTTCACATAATTTAAAAAATATTATTGAATGTCAGACCTCAAACACATTACAAATTTATCTATATAAAAAAAAAATGGAAATAGTGAACGCTGATATAAACTTTTGAGTAAACCCTAATTTGTCTTGTAAAAAGTGGAAATCGTTAACGCTGATATAAACTTTTGAGTAAACTCTAATTTGTGTTGGAGGCATAAATGAACTAAACGTCTACCTGATAATTTGTGAACCATTCGGCGTGAAATTCATTTGTGTTTGTTCATTAAATAAAAAAACGAACATGAACAAAAGATTTCATTTGTTTGATTAAAGGAACGAACATGAACAAATGTGGCGTTCGTTCGTTTATGTCCGTAAATATATGTTCGGTAGTGAATTCGTTTATGTTTTTTTACATTTGTTAGTCATTCATTAAATGTATTTTATATCTTTAAATTATTATTACATAGTTTACTAGGTTCGTAACCCGTGTACTACACAGGTTGAACATTTAAATAATATACCCAAGATATATGTTGAACATTCTTAAATAACATTGCATAATATGTTAAAAAAATAAAAAAATGTAATAAACAAACAAAAAACAAATTTTAATAATGAATAATAAATCACATACTTAGACATAAAGACAAAATTTAACAATGAATAATAATTCACAAGAATTACTCTTTCACTACAGAATTCTGGATTATTAACATATTAGAGAATTGATGCATAAACAAAATCATTAATTAAAAGAAAGCTAATATGTGTTGCCATGATCAACAACATCAACATTTTTAACACCATCCACATTTGATCCTAATTAAAAATACAATTCTCAATATGTGAAATTATCATGAAACATGAAAGATTTTGAAACTAAGATTTGAGTTTATTCAAATCAGAAAGTTTTACAAAATATACGAAATTTATTCCTAATTAAAAATATAATATGCAAATACGCGTAATTGTAATAAATCATGAAAGATTTCGAAAATAGTATTTGAATTTAGGGGTGAGCACGGTTCGGTTCGGTTCGGTTTGGTTATTGCCTAAAACCGTAACCGTAACCGAAATATTCGGTTATTAGTTTTTAATAACTGTTCGGTTTCGGTTTTTC
>WOUH02000036.1:2808625-2833389 GCA_009936405.2 Stevia rebaudiana
CTTGACTTAGCTCCCGCTCTGCGCAGGGTCCGGGGAGGGGCCGGATCGCTTCGCGATCTGATGTACGCAGCCTTACCATGCACTTTTTTGTGCAAGAGGCTGTTTCCCACGGCTTGAACCCATGACCTCAAGGTCACAAAGCAGCAACCTTATCAGTTGCTCCAAGGCCCGCCCTCTAAAGGTTTAAAAAGTATTATTTAATTGAAATGAGGATATATATGAGGAATTGTTATAGGAGATTCTTTGAAAACAAATAGTAAAATTTATAAGGTTAGTGAGTTTTAATTAATTAGGAGGATGTGGAACCTACCCTGAAGGATCTAACAAGGAAGTGGGTCAAGTTGAGTTATACACGCAGACCACACCAAGAATATGAACACTCTCTACAAATACATATTAGTTATTGTGTAAGTCTATATGGTGTTTATTCCATGCAAAACATGTTTATGTTAAATTTTTACGGTGATTTGAGAAACTGAATACACACTAGATGACCTTGTTTATTATTATTATTATTATTATTTCAAGTATGGCCTTTTCCCCGCTTATTAAGTATTAACAAACTTATATTTGTCGAGAAACATAACGTTCGTGCTTCATACTTTGTTCATAATAATCTTGTTGCCTCACAAATGTAGGTGATTTTGCAGGTGTTCTGAGTGTGTTGGATAATTTTCAGTATAACTAATGGCTCCAAATCCAAGAGTTAAAAAAGCCTTCAATGCGATGAGAGAACTCGGTATTCCAGATGAAAGAACTAAACCTGTCCTGAAAAAACTTCTTAATGTTTATGATAAGAATTGGGAGCTTATTGAACAAGAAAATTATAGAGTTCTTGCAGATGCTATTTTTGATAGTGATGAGTTAGAGGCATTTAATGCTGTTTCTTAATTTATTATTCACTTAAATTTCTGTAAGTCATCTGTTGTGTATCAAAGTTTTTTAACATGGTATCTTTTGCAGGTAGCGGAACAGATGAAAAAACCCGATGATGCTGAAGTGCGTAATGTATTTATTATTTCTGTTAATTTTTTTTTTAATTATCATGAGTATCTAATACTTCTCCTTTTCATGATTGATCATCTTTCAGGCAGTTGAAAAGAAAAAAACTGAGGAAACTGAAGTAAGAGCACTTTGTTCCCATTCTTTATATTATATGGAAAATATTTGGGTTTTTACATTGAATGACACTTCATCCCATTCTATAAAATAAAAGTTAATTTTAGATAGTTGGTTCTCATTCTCTATATCTGAAGAATCATCGTTCATGACTTCATTTTTTATATCCATTTCTCTTTTTTTTTTTTGTGAGTGTTTGTAATGAAATAATGAGATGGAGAATGGGTTGTAAGAGTTTTTATTTAAATAGAGATATAGATGGGAGAATGTGTTGTAAGAGTTTTTAATTAAAAAATTGATTATCATTCCTGTTTTGGTTCAACCATGCTATTAAACTCATATTCATGTTATTTCAATCGTATAGTATCTTTGTTCCTTTTAATTTTTAGTTTCATTATTTCACATTCTTGTCTTCTTGGTGATACTTCTTATTACACCAGCGAATGAAAGCTATTGAAGAGGAAACTCATATTCAAGAGGAACCCGGAAAACCTTTAAAACGAATGCGTTTAAGAAATCAAGATTGTCAAGCTTCACCCTTGCGTATTCACCCCGACACAAACTCAAGTGGAAGTTCATTAAAAGTGCCAAAATTAGAGGTTAATGAATTTCCTAAATCTCAACCGGAGCTTCAGTCACCAGCAGAAATCACCCGATTTGAGCCTGTTTTAAGAACCGACCCACAACCAGTTTCCCCTCTTAAACGGGTCATAAACAATGGGAAACAAGCCGATTTACCAGTTATGTTTATAAAACCAAAAGATGAACCACTTAGGGTTGAAGTTCCTCCTGCATTGATTGAACCAGGTACTTCTTGTATTGATTGTGGACCGTAGAAATATTTCTTTTTAAATATCTGGTGGTGATTAACTGATTATGGATTATTAATTATGGTATTCACAAAAAAGATTTCCTTCAAACTATACAGAATCTTTGACCAATGGAGATACTTCAACTGAAAACAATTTGGTCAACGAACCTGATCCCACCGAGACCATGAATTTTAGCAACCATGAAGCAAACGGGTCAACTGCAATATTAGACATTGCTTCATCATCGTCTGGTGAGATCAAGATTTCTTTAAGATGTAAATCGGATGCTAAATTATCTTTCAAAAGCGAAGATTCTGTTTTGAAAACAATGGAAGATAAATGTCTGAAATCATACAAATTTCTTGACACAAACTTTTCCTTGAAGAATCTGATGAAAGACATTTGTGAATGTTTTTTAGATCTTGGATCTAATCACAATGGTGAACCACCAGTTAACAAAAATGCCACGTCAGATACTGATTCAAATACTGGGAATGAATTTGAGGAGAAAACAGAAAACGGGTTTAACAAAAACACTAATTTTGTTTTTGATGATAATAATCATAATATCATTGATATAGCTAAAGGACAAGAAAAGGTGGTAATCTCATTGGTCAATGAAGTGAATACCGCGTGTCATCCATCTTTCCATTACATCTCTAAAAATGCGGTTTTCGAAGATGCTTATGTAAACTTTTCACTCGCCAGCATCACGAACGAAAATTGTTGTTCTTGTTTCGGTGATTGTCTGACATCATCATCAACACCTTGCGCGTGTGCACTACAAACTGGCGGTGAATTTGCTTACACAAATGAAGGAACTATAAAAGAGGATCTTTTAGACGGGTGTATAAAAACCAATCGCGATCCTCAAAAATGTCACTTATCATATTGCAAAGAATGCCCACTTGAAAATTCAAAGAATGATGGTGTTTTAGGTAGTTGCAAAGGTCATTTAGATAGAAGTTTTATTAAAGAATGTTGGTTGAAATGTGGTTGTAATAAAAAGTGTGGTAATCGAGTTGTGCAACGTGGGATTAGATATAAGTTGCAAGTTTTCATGACACGTGGCGGTAAAGGGTGGGGTCTTCGCGCTCTTGAAGATTTACCAAAAGGCGCGTTTGTTTGTGAGTTTGTTGGAGAAGTGTTGACTTGTAAAGAACTTTATAATAGAGTTTCAGAAAATTCTAAAAAAGATGAATATGCAAATCCAGTATTTCTTGATGCTGAATGGGGTGAAGAGAGTGAATTTAAGGAAGATGAAACTCTTTGTTTGGATGCCACTTATTTTGGAAATGTTGCTAGATTCATCAATCACAGGTAAATTTTTTTAATTTTTAATTTTTTATTTATATATTTATATTTTTTAATTCTTTATTTTTATAATTTTGTTAGGTGTTTTGATGCAAATTTGATTGAAATCCCAGTGGAAGTGGAGAACCCTGACCGTCACTACCATCATGTATTTACTTTATGCACATACTTTGCTTATAATTTATTTAATTAAATTTATAAGTTGGTATGTTATATACTTATAACTTTATAAGAGAATCTTTAATTTGGTTTGATTCACAGCTTGCCTTGTTTACTACAAGAAAGGTGAAAGCCATTGAAGAGTTAACTCGGGTGAGTTCGTTATATAGGTTCTCTTTTCTGTTGGTATTTTTGTACAAGTGGCAAAATCAGCGGTTATTTTTTATTTTATTTTTATATGTATCATTAATCATGATCTTAATTTCACATATCTGACATTTTTGTAGGATTATGGTATTGATTTTGATGATATCGATAATCCTATCAAGGGATTTGAATGCCAATGTGGTAGCCCATTTTGTAGGGACATAAAAGGTTCACGTGGTTAGTGTTTGTTTCTTGTTTAAAACAACAAAAAAATTTGCAACAATAGAAGAAAAAATCATTATGGTAGGTTGCAAGATTGTTGTTATTTTAATTCGTGTTATATTATCTGTTTTGTTTCAGGTTCTGGAAAAAGAAAGTGTCGTCAAAATTAAGTGCTAATGCAATAATGGCTTTTGCTCATGACGTCTTGGTTGGATCGCTTTTATTTTTAAAAACTGAGTTATAACTAGTAACCAACTAACCATGGTCGAATTTTGTACCCTTGCAGTATATGTTGAAAACTTAATAACCATTGATATATTGACAACTTAATGCATTTATTTAATGTTTATATCGTACTTTACAACAAATATATTTGTACAAAAATCCAAATTCCTTTAAACAAATAAAATTACAATCAATAGGACCATTCATGTAAATGAAGAGCAGAGGGTCTTATCTGCTAACACTGGTAGTCAGATGATGTAGCCAAGGTTGATTTCTTGACCTTCGTGAGACCATACTCTCAGATAAACAGGAACCGGACATAAACTCTCTCCTCTCCTCGGGTTCGAACTGATACTCCACATCATGCTATTGTTAACACCTCTTTCTAACCATTTGGGTAGGTAATCATAGGTAATAGGTGTTAATGGTTTTTAAAGTAAACATATTTGAAAGATTTTTTTTTTTTTTTTTTTGCATGAATTGCATAATTGTCCGACTTGTATAAGTTATGAGTCGACTCAGACTTGAAACCGGGGCGGGTCAATAACTAGACGGTCTGTATTTTAAAGTAAAAACAGATCAAAGGAGCAAATAAAAAACCCTAGCTTCCATTTTCACAACAATGGCGATGGCAATTGCAGCAAAGTTCGTACGATCATTTCAATCTCTCCGATCACCGTCTTTCAATCCCCACTCCGTCGGATCTCTGACCGATTCTCTTACTGCCGGAAACTTAAACCGCTCTGCTCATGACATTCACGTCAGGTTCTACAACGGCGTTCAAATCCAAAGAATGAAGTTCCCCAAATACCGCAAAGGAAGAATCGAAGGCGTTCGTGACGGAGGCAACGAGATATGTTTCGGCAAATACGCTCTTCAAGCACTCGAACCTGCTCGAATTTCAGCGAAACAGATCGAAGCTGGTCGACGAGCTTTGCAGATGAATGTTCGTCGCGGAGGAAAAGGAGGTAAGGTTTGGGTTCGTGTGTTTCCATTTAAATCTGTTACAGCGAAACCGTCTGAAACTCGAATGGGTAGGGGGAAAGGGGCGATTTCGTATTGGGTGGCTCCAGTTAAAGCGGGTCAGATTTTGTATGAAATGGGTGGGGTTACTGAGAGTTTGGCTAAAAGGGCTATACAGATTGCAGGTTCTAAGATGCCTATATTGACTAGATCAATCATTAGGGATCCGAAAACTAAAGAAATTGGTATTAGGTGAATTGTTATTGATGATTTAGTTCTATATTGCCATATTGGTAGACTAAAGGGATCCTTCTGTATTCAAGTTTGTTCCTTTTATGATTAGACCTAAGTGGTTTAAGAATTTGAGTTTTTGTTTTGTGGGTATCACTGTCACTTATTTGCTAATAATCTCAACTTCTTGAGTGTTTGATTTGATCTATTCGTCTTGATTTGGTGATGAATGTATAAGTTTTGATTAGCAATTTAACATTGTTCTGCTAGCACAAACTAACCTTATTTGTACTGGTAAATAAATGGTAATTTGTTTTGATAAAAATTGCTTCTTTTGATTTGGTGCATGATTCACTAGAAGTGTTTCTATAGTAGTAAAAGATAAGTTGCTTTAGGATGTGACATTTGTTGTGGATCTCTCATCTTATATGTTGGCAGTGATAAAGGGTTAACTTACAAGTTACAAACAGACATTTGGAATTTTAGATCCATGCCATACCGTGAAGCGGGTTAAAAGTCATCTAAATGAGTTTTTTTTTGCCATTAAAAGCTGGTTGAAAGTCACACAAATGGTATGGTTAAGTACAAAAGCTAGATGTTTTGACCCAACTTTTTAAAATAGTTGTATATTTCATATCAAGCTATAATATTGAACCAGTAGTATGTGTAACCTTTTACCCTGAAATAGGATTTAAATCATGATCAATTATGTCAGAAGGGAACCACCAATAGCAAACCAAATCTTATAACAAAAGATATCTGTAATTTTAGATGCATAACCATTATTATAAATTATTAGAGAATGAAAGTTACAGAAAGAAATAAACAGAGTTGTGTATGATTCTTCTTTGTGTTCCGCATTATATTTGTTAATTGTCAATATACATCATTGAACAATGCGATTCATTTCTTGTTTTTTTCACTTGCAAGTCGTTGGTTTAGTATTGTGACACCCATGTATCTGTAACAGTATAAAACCAAATTATAATATGTTACATTGTTACTACTTGGCTAATAATGTTAAAAATCATATAATAAAAGTTTAGATGACACATTTTGCTAATTACCTTCCAAGCATCAAAAGACTGCCTTGAGGATTAGTTCCGGGAGAGTTTAGTAGCGTTGATCCATCAATTACTCGTAACGCATCCACACCAAAAACCTTGTATTCTGGACTCACTACTTTTTGAATTTGACAACCGCCATGATAGTGATAGATAGTCCTTACAGTGTCCATGCAATATTGTTCCAATGACAAATACGTATTAGAGCGTACACGCAGGTTCATTGGCAATTTCATGTTTAATTCAAGAATATCTTTCACTGTCATATTAGCATACTTGTAGTTTGAGAATGCTTTTGATTCAGCCACTTTTAAAATGGTTTTAATCCCTTCAACACACTTTCCCAAATCTTCTGGTTCCTTGAAGTAGTTAAATGTTACCGATGGGTTATCAGCTGGATTAACGTTTTCAATCCTTAGTTCACCCATTGATGAAGGACCATTAATTTTCTCAAATATAAAACCACCCATCTACGAACAAAAAAAAGGTAATTAATAGCTGTAAGCTAACTTATAAATTTGATACACATATTTCGGTCACCTGAGGGGAAAACCCTTGATAAGCTGAAATGTCCGCATATATCAAATTATAGGAACCAAATCCCTCAATGTAGTTACCAAGCCGAGTGATACCAACAACTTGGGCTAGAGTATACTCGACTGGAATGGGAGAAGGAATGAAGATTGCGTTAAGTGGGTTATCTTTCATGTATTTACCAACGAACGGTTGCTCAAGCACGACACAAATTTTATGGGCTTCTAGTTGTTCTTTTGGGCCTATGCCACTCAACATTAAAAGTTGTGGGCTTCCAATAGCACCAGCAGATAATATGATTTCATTGTTTTCTCCACCTTTTAAAAAAGCCATGTGCTTAATTTTATTTGAATCTTCAAATACTACACCATAAGCCAATGGCCTTGAGCTTCCTATACATTAAGAATCACTTGTAAGACATGATAAGGTGCAATATAATGTTGACATAACATATATGGATCCACTCATTACTATTATCATGTTATGACTAGCTACATATCAAAGAAACCATAATCTCATCAAGTGGTTGTAAGTTTCGTTAAGTCCTGCATGTTGCAGGTTTTGATGATTTTATCTTAGAAAATCTATTTGTCAAAGGTTCAAATATATATATATACTAGATACTTGGTTTGTCATGTTGGATCTTAGTCCTGACATAATAATGGTTAATTACCTACCTAATTTGGTCTTAAATAAGATTTTTCCAACAGTGGCATGTAAAAAAACACACAAGCCTTTAGGATTTGCATATTGTAGCAAATCGGCAGACGAATGTCGCGTCCCATGCTCATCAAAAAGCGAACCGGTCAATTTAGTCCCAATGATATGATCATAGGTAAATCCATTATCAGGTGTGACTCCAGCTTCAACCAGTCCAGCATGAAGTGCAGCCTGCCACTTCGGATTTTCGGGCCTAAAAACCATTATTTTTTCTACCCATTCGTAAGACTTTTGAACCAAACTTTCATCCGTTAATCGAGCTTCCATATTAAATTTAGATTCACCACGAGAATAGAAACCAACATTAACCGAAGTACCACCACCCAAGACTCGTGGACGCGCGTTTACAACACCTTCGGTAATAAATTGCTGTGTAGGAGAACTTGGCGATGTATCCGACAAGTAGACACCAAAGTTTTTTATGTCGGTGAGGTTTGGATTTACATACGGTGAACCACCGCGTTCGAGAAGTAAAACGGAGTAGTTTGCAGATAGAGTGGCGGCTAATGGGATTCCAGATGTACCTCCACCGATGACAATGTAGTCGTAGAATGAAATTATGGGAGCTTTTGTTGCTTCATTCATGAAGGTAAAATCTGGAGCTGTAATTTAACATATGACATTAGATTCGTTAAGTAATTGATAGAGAATAAAAATAGAAATATAATATGTAACAATTTAATTAAGTGGTTGAAGAGGAAAGAGTGCATACGCATTTCAGCGATACAAAACTCACGGAAGAATTGAATGGTTACGAGAAGATGTAACACAGTTCTTGGTAACATGTAAGCCATCTAAACAATTGTCATTTTCAATAGATATAAGTACGTATATACCGATTAAGAACTATATGTAGATTTGTTTGAATGCAAATTAAGGATGAACTAATGATCGCCTATTGAAATTGGAATGCAACTTATTGCTTATATAGGGCTTTGGAAGCTTTGAAAAGTCATATTTGGCGAACTCATTACTAAATTAACCGATCCCATTAGCTCTACATGTCTGTAAAATTAATTAGGTGTTACTAATTTTTTGCATATTATGATAATTACAGATGTGATTCTATTGAATTTATGCATCTTAGTTATCAATTAAAGTTGTTATTGAAATTTAATAATAGCAAAGAAATAGAAAATACTATCAATGAAATTAAGGAAAAAGTAAAATGGTTATCATGAAAGTCTAATGTAAAATTTAAACTTAAGATAAAACTACGTGGTACGTGGCTGTCGCACACATTACAATGGTTATATTGGCGTGATTAAATACGTAAAGAGAAATGTATGAGGTTACGACGGAAATAAATATTATGTGTTTCTTATTCGTACCAATGTGAGAAGCAATAGAATGCTAAGGAATCACTTCATATTCAGTATTCACCAATATGTATCTATTTAGTTACAAATTGTTATGTAGTTTAGTTGTTTCGTTTTCTTTATGTTAATTTAGGTTAGTATGTGCTTAGATTAGGTTTGCTATTCACAATTAAGTTAAGTTAGGTTTGCCCTAATTTAGTTAATTACTTTAGTTTATGTTAACTTAGGTTTGCTTTTCGACATTAGTACTTTTATGTTAAGTAAGGTTTCTATTATATGTATATATCTATATTTGTACTTTGCAAACCATGTTTTAGAGTGTCAACCTATCGAGATCAATCCAAATCTTTGTTTTTATTATGAATATCATTATTACACATACAACATTTTTTTTTATCTATGTGGGTAAATTCACATGCGTTTGCAATTTAACACATGTGTTGTTGGTACATTTTATAGTAAAAGTTACATGTGTTACGAAGATAACGTGCTAGTTTCTTAATGTAAGTGAATTTACACATACACAAATGAAAGTGTTCTACGTATGTAACAATGATATTAGAAAAAACAATGACAACAACCACGTTCTAAGGGTTAGCAAGCAGGAAAATCTTGTATTTAAAAACAAAACCTTGTTTGTACCACGTCAATCCCCATTGATTAAAAAATTCTATTTTGTTGCATCTCTCTATCATTATTTTTGCTTCTTTTCTTGTAATATAAACTTTAACAAAATTTCCTTGAGAATTTAAACCAAGTAACATCATGACCTTCCAGCCTACCTTTCAACCGTGGGTTGGACAGCTGCTACCCCACAGTTGTTTATCTGAATGGTTCGATAGGTTCTGTTTCCTTGAGTACACCAGCAGCCTCAAAGCAATCAACTGCATCTCTTAGGCCCATTGGGCCTTCATCCTTAAGAAGCTGGCCTAGATTATACCAAGCCCAAGAGTGCATCCTATCGACCCGTAACGCCTCGTTCAAGAAGCTTCGAGCCACAGGCCCAGATTGCCCACCAAGCTTTATCAACACACCAGCTATAGAAACAAGACTTTGAACATGAATAGGGTCCACGTCTAACGCGTGTTTATAAGCTTTTAAAGCTTCTTTGTGGAGACCTTTTGCATCATAAAGCAAACCTGTAATAATGTAAAACGCGGATTAAAGTATCTTTGAAAGAGTAAAACTGTAATTCCTTCTTACCGTTGAACTATTAAAAATTATATGTAAAACAAATGAAAAACGCGCAATGGTCCTAGAAACAAGGTTAATAAGAATGTACCAACGGTATGTCGTGTAGAAGCTGAGTAGTTACTGATAGCATTGGATTTCATTAAACATGACTCAGCATCTTGCCATTGAGATAAGTTTATATAGATTGATGCAAGATCATTCCATATTTCTAACTCCAATCTTCTATCATCAACCTACCATTTTTGTAATAATAATTCTTTGTTCATGAAAAGATATCAAATGTGAAATGTTGCAATTTCATACAACATAAAAAAAGAAACCACTGAAATTCTTGTTTAAATTCATATATAAAGATTTAAATTGATAGTAATAATATATCTCTTATATACAACCAGTACATTACTCATCTAAAAAGCTTATAATTGAGCTGAAATTGTTTGCAAGTCAACCCAAACCAATTGGTTTGTTTCGACTTAATGACTTATACTAAAATTAACATTTTTCAACATAACTATTGAGAGGTTACCAACAAAGCATAAACAATATAATCATTCAAAGTACCTCAACAAACTTGTTAACCAAACCAAATCTTTTATACTTCACTTGAAGAGCCGCAAGAGCGCGAGTGTACGTCTGAATCGCGTGTGTCACCTCACCTTGTGCAAGTTGAATCTTAGCCTTGGTTCTTAGAAGTTCACCCTGGTCCCATTTTTCGGTCTGATCCAAAGCCGCATTAATAACACTTTCACCATCACCAAACCGTTTTTGAGCCGACAATATTCTAGCCATTAACACCCACCCGTTAAGGTTCGAACCACCTTCCAAATTAAGCAAACGGTTCACATAACCAAAAGCCACATCCAGCTTCCTTCTTTCAGCATTTTCTAAACCAAGATCGTAAAGAACCCTCGGGTCAACCGTTCTGGTCAACCTACATGATGTTTCTAAACACTCTAATGCTTCATGTTGTTTGTTAATTCTTTCAAAATCAGTTACCGATAATCTTGAATATGCTGAAAGTGAAACACCCAAATAATAATATCCAACACCAATCATTTCATCACATTTTGAAACTTGAATTGCTTTCTTTGCAGTTATTACTCCTTCGGTAGAATTCGAATTTTCAACATGGATTTTTGAAGAAATTAATAAACCCAACCCATAATTCGGATTCTCATTTTCCGTTATATTTTTAAGCAGATTTAAAGCTGATAGATTTTCACCTTGAACATAATAACATAAAGCTAAAAGTAGATACTTTTCATTATCATCAATAATCCCTGTGAGTAATAATTCTTCCAATTCTTGACTCAAAAACGCGAGTCCACCAGAAATAGATAACGCGTATGAAAGATGATCTAAAACCGACGGATCACACTCGATTTCCTTTGCACAAACTTTTCTTAACAGAATCATTAAAAGTAGAATAGATTCTTCTGTGTTATTTTTCGGTACGAATAAAGAATCAATTTGGAAAACTAAATTAGGTGGATAATCATAAGTTTCTTCTCCTCCACAATATAGAAGAAAAACCGCAAAATCTTTTTGAATTTTTGCTATTGTTTGATTGTTGAGGTATTTGGAGTGATGAAGTAGGGTTTTTCGGTATGATAAGATTGCTTCATGGTGCATGTTAGCAAGTTGCCATAAATATGGAAGTAACTCGATTGCATTACTTACAGTCTCTTGAAGTTTATTGTCGGTATCAAGTTCTTCTGGCAAACCATCTGGTAAAGATGATTCAATGATTTCGAGAATAAGTTTGCATGATTCAGCAGCTTCTGCAATTAATAAATAAATTACTTTTTAATTAAGTTTATACAATTTTGATCGTAATGATAAAGGCAACAAAAAAGACTTTACAAGATAGTGTAGGATATGTTATTGTTGTTTGAAGTTGTGATAATTCTTATTATATAACGATTTACATGAAATTAATTAAGTCATGATCCTTAAATAAACAGAATAAGTTTTATTAAAAACGATTATTTGGATAATTTGATAATCAAAATCTGTATATAAAGTTATAAACACTAGAACATGATTATTAGCAACTTGAAAGCACAATAATCAGATGATCACTCTAGAAAAACAATGCAAATACTCTCTAATTAGAATCTATCATAATAAATGAGTAACAATAATGCCACATGTCAACACTGCAATTATTTTGAATCTTTAAATAGTTTTATTTTATTTTAAATTCTAAAATAGATTAAAATTTCAAAATCAATTAAATTTGTTATTATCCAATTAACTATTTATCTGTACATTTAAAAAAGAGTAAATTACACTTTTTCATCCCTGAGATTTGCAATGTTTAACAGTTTCAGTTCACCCTTAACAGAAACTGTATCCAACGTTTCAAGTCTTGCAAATTTTCTTCTTTAAAATTTAAAAACTTTAGTGTTGATTACGTAACCACGTGTAATACACGGGTTTATAAGCTAGTAAAATTATATAAACACCTGAAAGTGAGCTATAATTGCAGTTTTGCTAGAATATACCTTTATATCTTCCAATATTCTGTAATGATTTTGACTTCAAATAAGCTGCTTCAAGGAGTAAAACCACAGTATTTATAGAAAATGGTGGAGTTACATAGTTATTTGAATGAATATGAGGTTTTCCAATATCATTAAGACTAATTTTAATTTTTGGAGTAATTGCAGTTATATCTATCCCATCAAACACCTGAAGAGCTGCTTCTATATTTCCTGCTTGATATTCATATCTTCCTAACACTGCTCTTGCTTCCTGTATAAAAATAATACTAATTACATTTAAAAATCTAGGAAAAAAATTCCCATAAATACTCTTAACCAAAATCAATTACTTAAGTTGTGTTTTAATAACATTTTTTTTGGATTGTATGAATAGAATACGGAGAATGATTATATTAATTGGCTAATTAAAAATTTAAAACATGTTTTGATCAATTTAGTTTGATACAAACTGTACGTTGGAGAAATTACTTAATTAATTACCTCACAGTTCAAAGAATCGCTCCCTTGAAGCGATGATTCGGCTTCTTCAATGTTACATTCATCTAGCTTATTATTGTTGTTATTAATAATATTATCAGTGATGGGTTGAGAAGTATAATCAGGTGCTGAAAAATATCTTGTAGCTTGAAAAGTCGTTGGATTGTTCATCGCGTTCATATATTCTTCATCTGTCCGTAGATGCTGCATTAGGGAGACACAAACATGAATAGATGAGAGAGTTAAACTCATATTAATATGATTAATTATAACAGATATTATGAAAGTATGATGATCATAGAAATCAAGTCACAATAACAATAACAATGTGTTTGCAGTGAAATTCATTTTAAATATTATGTTATGACTTATGAAAACATTTATTGACTCATTAACACACAGAAACTATAATTCTTATCAGAATCAACATGCATTCTGAAAGAATTTCTTAATAAAGTTAATATATCAGGATCGAAATTTTCAAATTGACATTACGAGTTTAGAAAGTTCAATAATATATAGCTTCGACATAATCATGTAAACCGTCTACTAATTCAACCTAAAAACCCTAATTAGAAGGATTACGATACCCAAACAAACATCGAAATTATAAAATTTATAACATTCTGGATCAATTACTTGAAACGTATCTATCAATTTCAACATTTGAACACTGCAAAACAGATGTTACATGTGAAGACGACATAAAATTACCTCTCTTTGTTACAGCTGAAACTGATGGAAAACAACACGACGTAATAATAATATCCAACTTGTGTATCGATCAAAACTGCACACAAATTCTTTTAATCAATGGGGAACGAATGCATTATCATATTAATTCGAACAATGAAAAACTTTAAGAATTGATGCGGTTGCAAGAATTCGATGCCAGAAAATACTATTTCATTTTAGGTAAATAGAATTCGATGTGGTCGGTTAAAGCTACAAACATGGAAGCTAATGGAGATCTTGAAGCAGTTTTGGTAAGAAAACTGTCTTCAAATAAATACGGTTGATGTTTTATATATATTTTATAAATTATATATTATAATTTTTTAACAGCAAAGATAATTGCACCCAAAAAAGAAATAATGCATATAATGTTTGGGAAGATTTACATGGATAGTCCTTGTCGTATACTCATATTGCGATTTTGATTTATAAGTTTACGAAATTACGCATTTGGTCTCAGTGTTCTGTATATGATCCATGAAATTGAAACACCACTGATTGTATTTGGTGAATCAATCGATTTATTTCTTCCAAATCAGGGACTAAATTATGATTTGTTCAAGTCATGGTTTGTGAGTTTAGTTGATCTAAACTATTTGAAGATTCGGGAATGACTTTGGTACCCGTAAGTTTCATAATCATAATTATGTTACTGGCGATTTTTATAGATACAATCATCCTGATTATTACATTTGATTCCTTAAAATTATCTAAACAGGGTTTGTATAATTTAAAAATGGTTATGAGTGGAGGAAAAAGAAAATGTTACTGTTGATCTGTATTTTTTAAAACTTTTTAAGATAGACTGTGAGTGAATGAGTGAAAAGGTAATGATAAATGTATAAAAGAAAGTGGTATTTAATTAAGAAGTTACTGATTTTTTGTGAACTATATATGGAAGAGGATGGGAAAGTGGATGTGAATAAAGTTCCTACGAAACTCGACAGATCAACTGAATATAACTATGCAACCGATAAAGGGACATTTAAATCAACTAAAAAATACACCACTTGTGTTATAATTCTTTTGATGTGAGTTGAAATTGTCCTGTGATTCTTCTCTTCTAAATGAGTGATAATTGTTTATGCCTACATTAAAAATTCGAAGAGTTGCAAGAATGGCTTATATATAATTTATTAACTTTGGGATAAACAAATTTCAACAATAAATTGGTTAGAACTATCAATAGAAATATGTTAATATCACATCAACCAACTTTAAATCCAGATTTGCTATTGAAATAGAAAAAATAAAATCAATCATCAAATTAGTGGTTCTTGAGCCTCGATCGAGGTGTCAGCCATCTTCCACCGGTTTTATGTTTTCAACCCCCCCTTGATGACCACATGTTCGTCACCAGTTGCATTTTGGTTAACAGGCCATGGGTATTGACTTTCTAGTAACAGATTCTTACGGGTCAACGAAATATTGTTTAAACCGTCATCATATAATTATTCATAGATTCATCTTACAATAATATTTTCGAGGTGCACACTTAGACATGAAAAGGGAGGATTGGGAATCGTACATGCATCCAAAAGAAACCAAACATTCTTGGTCATGTTTCAAAAACCGATGAAGATCCAAAGTTAAAGTGTCATCATATATATCCTCCTAATCATTTCTATACCAAGTTGTTCAGTTTCATTATAGGATGATCTTGGTTCCGGTTTAATGAACCAAATAGGGTTCATGGGTCAAAGATAATTGGCTAACTTGATCCATCATCGTCCTTTGGTTTCCTTTGTCTTGACCTCTTCGGGAGCTCTGGCGCGTCACCTTTCCTGTGGGGTCGTCGAATCCTGTGGTGTCTCCTGTGCTTCGGTTTGGTTGATGATTGAGAATCCGGATCCATCGAATTGTCTATTGAGCGATGATGACGGTGTCTAGATGTTTTCGGTACATCTGAAAGGTCTCTTGTTAATTCTTCGCTTCGAGTACTCCTATGGTTTTTTCCACCTATATATGTGTTAAGTGCATTTAGTTAGTCTATATCAATATATCATGATCAAAACAACTCGGTTGGGTCACATATCAAAATCATAACTTTTGTTATGGATGTATTGGTTAAACGAGCTAATTAAATATACATACAACCATTTTGGTTTTACACCTTTACTTTTTTACCTTACTGTTATCATCTCATGTGTTTGAAATGCAAAGATTTCAATCGTAACTAGAATGTATTTGAGTAGAGATTATAACGTAAATAAAAAAAAAAACATGTTTGTTCGAAATTTACTAATTTATTAAACTTAAATGATGAAAATTAAATATTCAAAACATCAAGAACCTCTCTCCATTGGTCCGGAATGACTTTGTCCACTATCATACCCTTTCATCTACATCCAAAGGAAAATTGTTACAAAATAGGTAAAGTTATATCCAAACATAATAACATCATTACTAATTTACTCCTTATTTGCGAATTGCGACCATAAAAACCGTCAACTGGTATTGCCGTCACATTCAAACTGTCATATGTTTTTTTTTTCGACGGTCAAACCGTCATAAAGATTTATTGCAACTATCAAAACTGTCAAAATGATAATTGCAACGGATCTGTGACGGTGAATGGTTGCAATAGGTTTGTCAATTAATTGTTAGGGAGATGAAATACCCAGCTAGGAGATTCAGTGGTGGGTCCATTATCAGCACCAATATGAGCAATATGCTTCACGTCCGTCGGCATACCGATCTGAAATTCATCATCGTCATCTTCATCTTCAAATTCACATAAAGTTTACAATTGAGTCAGCCGATTAAATATATAAGAAGCTAACTATGTGTGAGAAACACAACAAATTCGATCACTATGTTAGTCACGATGATTCACAATTATGCATTTTTTAGCATAAGTTGTCAATCATCGGTACAAAAATTTTGTTGAAAGAATAACATAGCAATGATCTGTTTTATCCAGATTTTTTACGAACAATAACAAAATAAATAGTATATAGTATATTAATAATAATCAAATGCATATACATATTTTAGGTGAAAAATACAATTTGTTTAATATTTTTTTTAATCAATATTTTCTAGTAGATATATAAACCAAGCATCGATCCGTTATTCGTGAATAAGAAAAAAAATATAATAACTCTCAAAAAAATATAAAGAAAATGTTATTTTGATTCATGAATGAGAAAAGGTGGTAAAGAAAATGTATATAATTAGAATCGTGATTGTTGAAATTGATAAGCTAATTACCAAAAATATTTGAGATGTTTTTGAGGCCTTTAAAAAAGCCTTTCACCTTAGTACCCATTGACCGGTATGCTCCGGATATGAATGGGGTCAGGTGACCCCGTAATATGTATTAACAGTTCTGAAGAGATCAAATCAATGAAAAGAATTGAACCAGAAGACAAAGGACGGGATAAAAGATAAGAAATAAATATACATGAAACAAGAATTAAGAAATGAATGAGAATAATGGGTGAGAAAGAGATATAATAGGATTGAAATGGTTGTACCACCTTTGATTTGAGTTTTACCAATTCAGACTGGTTTCTAAATAAATATTGTGGTGGAAAATTACTTCAACTAGTTTTATTCTTTAGTTTTCACCTCTTTTATGGTTTATTCCTAATAAAAAGTTTTAAATATCGAATCTTTTTTTTTATTTGTATTTATTTGTGTGCAAATGGTTAATCAAATCACTACGAGTTATATTTTGTGGTAAGAGTTGTAATCAAAGTTCAACAACCAATACATTAAAAAGATTAAAAACAATTAATACCAAAACATAAATTGAAAAATTGGCATTAAGATTTGTTTGATACATGAAGAATAAAAAAAAGGTAAAACACAACCAACCCTGGTTCCCTCAATAGTTCAGCAAAATCTAATAATAATAAAAACAAAATGCCATTTTTTAGGCTGTTGTTTCCTTCTTAAGTTTTGCTAACTCTTGCCTCACAACTCCAGCTTTCTACAAGATCACAAAAAACAGAGATTTCAATGTGGGGTTAAAAAACAGGTTGAAAAAACAAACAAAACACTTTTATAACAATTAATGTGTCTAATAACAAAAGGGTGACATAACATATAGCAAAACATATATATATATATATCAATTGGTTTATATATAAGCAATCAAACAAAAGAATGATGCCAACATTACCTTGATCTTTGCTAACATGATTTTAAACCTATCAAAATCATTAAGTGATGCTCTTTTCTTCTGCACAATAAGCTTTCTTCCCCAAGAACTGCTCTCCCACTTGTTCTTCACATCTGTCAAAAATAAAAATTTTAAATAATCTAACAAGCAACAAAAGTGCAGTATGTAATTATGTATAACCAATAACCAGACACCTACCAGCAGCCTCCATTGCAGCAACTAGAGTTTTCTTATTTGGGACTCTTTTGATGTCAATCGTGATGTCTGTGAGTGTTAACCTTTTGAAATTCATTTGGCCCCTAACCATATCAGGTGCATCAACAAGTGCCTGCAAATCAACAAAGATATTTCAGGAAAAAAGAACACCGATTCGATTAAATCTTCAAGAGACAAAAGAATCATCATGTTTCAAACTATAAAAAATCGTTGTAGAATATCTTTTTTTTTATAGCTTTAAGTTTAAAAATAGAAATGGGATTCACCTTTAACATTTAAGTCACTGCCTTAACCATGTTCGGTGATATTAAAATGCAATTCACCACACATGTTCATCATTAAGATACTACATTATCATGAATCAAGTCAGAATAACCAAACACCGTCCAAGATCTACTTGAAAACCAAGACACCATTACAGCTAAATAAACACCTAATCCAATTTCGAATCAACCGAGCTATCCTAATCGAGTGTAATTAGTGTCAATTCAAACAAAACCTCAAGCAAACAGAAATGAATAAAACATAATTATACATCTATCAAATTCTACTAAATAAACCAATAATATAATAAAACAAACAAGAGAAAATTCAAATACCCTGTTTTGATCAATGACATCAACGATGACTACTAGCTTTCCATAATCCTTTCCATAGTTGACAAGGGCGATTCTTCCGATCTCGACGTACCTCTTGAACGGCTAACAAAATCAAATTTACATTCCATGAGATACGCGTTGCAATTAACATTGAACTTGTCAAAATTAGGGCTTTGATTTACCATTTTCGGAGTCCTGGATGTTGAGCGCCGAGAAGAAGGTCGTGGCGGACTGGCGGTAGTGATGAATGTAGTTATACTTAGGGTTTCTCTTGTAGTAATCGGTTAAGTTGGGCTTTTAACCATAACTTTATTATGGGCCTTAATGGAATAAGGTCAAGAATCAGGCCCAAACAGAGTTACAATTATGTTACGAAATGAGGTATGACAAGAAGTCAAGAATAATAGTAATCGGAGGTCAAAATGCTCTTTTGGACATGGTCTGATTTTTGCTATAATAACTATTTTAGTTTAAACCAACGAGTTTATAGTTTAGCTGTATCATAATGAGTAATAAATGCGATACTCTCTAAATTATTGAAGGTTATAGTCCCATGACTGTTACTTGTGTTGACTTAGAACTATGTTTAGAAAAATTTCACAAATTCGTTTTCAAAATTATATATTTTACTATTTAGTTAAAAGCAACTAAGATATTTTACTTTTAAAATAATCACCTTTTTATGTTTTAAAAGTTTATTTTAATAGGTAGAAAAGACGTAAAATATTTTACATGTATACTTTGTGTTCATGTTTTAATCCGGTGCTTTAAATCGAATGGTTTTTCACAAAAACGCTAGTTGTGATGGATCAAAAACTAGTTGTTGGTTTCCAATCTCTCTTTCATCTCATTATCTGAAGACCAAATAATTAGATGTAGAAGAAAGTGGCATGAAAGGGAAAGTGGGAGCAACCTATCCATAACTAGATATCAAAGACAAAGCAGAATAATAAGGGGTATTGTGGTGGTGTGGCTTGGCCTTTGGAAATTCAAAAAGTTGAGCACTTTTGCAACGATATGGTCGTCTTCATGTGGATCATAGGCATAGTAGTCCATGGAGAGAGAGAATTGCGATTTTAATGTAGGTGGCAACACTGAAATAAAAAATGTTTCAGTAAGTATATGCTGGGTGTGAAAAAGAAAACAAGTGAACTTGGTGTTTTGCCTTTAAATATATATATAAATTGTCCTTGTGAACTTACAATATGGCTCAAATTTAGGGAAATGAATTGTTATTTATGTTATTTAATTATTTTTAAGCTTTTATTGTTATATGTAACTATAATTCTTTAAATTAAAGCATATAAATGAATCATATTTATAAAAATAGACGAGTAATATAAAATTAATCATATCTTTTATACTTAAGATTACTTTAATCAAACTATTGATTTAACTTTTATACTTAAGATTACTTTAATGACTTTCTTTTCCTATCTTATTATATGTTATGTGATTATCAATTAATCTTTCTTGCGTTACGTACAAATATCTAAGTAGTTATCTGTTAAACGCGAGTTGATTACAAGGATAACACTTACATAAACTAAAAAAAGAATTTAAGAAAAGATGATTATAGATCCAAATGTGAATGCTCTAATCAAAGTTAATTTTTATCAAAGTACAAACCAAAAGCAAATCCCTTGTATTTATTTATGTTAATTGACGCATAAGTATGGAGGTCATGTCAACGAGGTTTCCACCTGGGATTTTCAAGCAAAAGCAAAGGAATTTCTGGGGGGTTTCCGTAAATTAAACCTTATCAAAATCACGATACAAGACGATTTCTTGTGTTTGATTTATCTATCGACTGATTTTGTGCTTATTTCTGTATACAACCCGATCATATCATCAAGATCTTATCTCTAATCTCACAATCGGATCAGTGATCAATCAATCATGAACATCTTCAAGAAGAAACCCACCCCCAAGGGTTCGTTGTCTGTACCTTAGTTTCTTTCTTTGTGAATTGTTTTTCACAAATTTTAGTTCAATTAGTTCACCGATTCGTGTTTAATTTGCAAAATTGATGCTTGTAAACTTGTTAATTTTGTTTTTTTGGTCCGATTCAAGTATGAACAAGTCTACCGACATCAGTTTTATGTGTATAACTGGCCTGTTAATCAAATTTCTCCATTGATCATGTTAATTTTTGTTTAAATCACTTGCTAACATATTTTTTCTGTCATGTGATTCAGAAGCACTTCGAGAGAGTAAACGAGAAATGTCCAATGCTACTAGAGGTTAGCATCATTATAACTAATTCAGTTTTTTAACTTTAATATATAATAAGCCATGAACAATCAATGATATGTAACATGAAACATGCTATATATTTATAATAATCAACATTTGTATGCTTTGTGGCATATTATCAAAATCTGATGAAAATGTTGTGTATATACTGTATGCAAAGGTTTACAGATCACCAAGTATAAAGGATCATACAATTGAATTGAAAAAAGAACACTAGCATGTGATCATAGTAGATAAATACTAAAATGTTTAACCGTTTGAGAGTTATATAATACCTAAAGCTTAAAGAATCATACCACTTTCATTTTGTTTCACATTTCTTCTTCCTCTGTTTCATCTTAAATTCAACAACTATTACCAACTTTAAGTAAAAAAGTACATTGGTTTATGATGTTCTGATTCTTTACTCAAAAGTGAACATCTTTACTCTTATTTGTAAATTTTAGAAGCTAAATATCCTGGTTTTGAACTATATGTTTATTATTGTGATGCAGGTATAGAGAGGGAAATCACATCATTGCAATTAGAGGTATGTTTTGAGCTTCATGACACTGAAGCAAAATAATAACAAAAATAACTAAAACAGTAGGTTAATGCATAATCATATACATTTTTCATTAAAGAATACCGGTTTCTTCTACTTATGACTGAATCAGGAAAAAAAGCTTGTTGCTGAGATAAAGAGAACCGCTAAAACAGGAAATGAGGTAAGTTTTTTACTTTTAAGTTCGCGTGTCATATTTAGAAATAAAGATTATAACTTTTTTTTTCTTGTATACATCCGAAGTTGATCTTTTTGTGCACTAATGCTGATTTGTATAGGCATCTACAAAGATTTTAGCGCGTCAATTGGTCAGACTTAGACAACAAATAGCGAACTTACAAAGTAGTCGAGCTCAAATGAGAGGCATTGCAACCCATACACAGGTGTGTGTGTGTATTTATACACATTCATATATACATATATATCTATATGCACACAGTTGTAATATATATTGTTTGATGGTTTTTTTTATTTTATTTTAACTTCTTTCAGGCGTTAGCAGCACATTCTTCTGTGGCTGTTGGGATGAAAGGTGCCACTAAAGCAATGTCAGCAATGAATAAGGTAATAAATATAACCATATAAAAATTCTGGACTAAAGATGCAGTTTTCAGTTGTTATCCTTTTGTGTGTTATGAATGATGAACGTGTATGATAAGATAAAGAATACCTATTCGATTTTGAATCCATCGTTGATTATTCTTAGAGGGGATTAAATCATCCTGAAATTAGTAGTTTAGTTTTTTGATAATGGGTCAAACGCGTAAAATATAAAACTTTTGTGAGAATGAAGCAGGTCAGACAGTTTAAAATATGCCTAGAAAAGGCAATAAATATTGTTGTAATGCTTACGGATTCCTAATTGATTTTTTTAAAAGTTTTTGTAGTTTATGAAGTTGAATAAAAAGGAAAAAGGAAGTATTGGCGGGTCAAACCAATCCGTTTTGATCCATTTTGTAAATTCATGCTTGTGACCCATTATACAACTAGTCTGACCCACTTAATTATTAGCCTTTTAATAACTTCTTGCATTACTTAATTATTAGTTCTGTTATTTGTATTCTAATTTCAGTAATAACTAAGGATGTTGTGTTGGAAATTAATTGTTTTAATATTCTAATTATGTGAATATGTTTTCCTTCAGGAAATGGCTCCTGCAAAGCAAATGAAAGTGATGCAAGATTTCCAGAAGCAATCTGCACAAATGGATATGACTGTGAGTCACTGCTCGCATATAAATCACAAAAAGTTTTTTTTTTTTTTGCATGCATAATTCGCCATGAAGAATTGGTTCCAGATTTTGAGGCTTTTTAGGGTTCTTTATTTATTCCCCTTGATTGGAATCAAGGAATTGTATAAATAAATAAATGAATTAAAAAAATTAACTTCTTCTCTCTGTTTCTGCAGACTGAGATGATGTCAGACGCCATAGATGATGTTCTTGATGATGATGAAGCTGAAGATGAAACTGATGAGCTAACAAACCAAGTAAGCTCTATAAATCTGATCTATTTAACCTGAATGATTATGGGTGCTTTTGAAAGTGATTAACTACCATTCAATATTAAAATCAGATAATTAGCTTAATAAAACACGTCTGATATTTGGTGTTGTAGAAATCAGATAATTTTACGTTTGAGTGTTTCTGGCAAATGCTGATTATTTAAGAAATAGTGGGGCTGAATAACCAAAAGGAACATTTTTTGTCATAAAATCAGAGATGGTTTGTGAATGCAGATAAAAACCCTTGGAAGTAAATAAATTTGTTTTTTAAAATTCATATATTTACTATGCTTTACGTTGCAGGTGCTAGATGAGATTGGTGTTGATGTGGCTTCACAGGTTTGTAACTGTGACAGTTTACTCTAATTTTAACCGTCCTCTTGTATATATATTGGCTGATTTAATTTATTGTTAAACTTTTACAGTTATCATCAGCCCCCAAAGGAAAAATCGCGGGTAAAAATACTGAGGATGTTGGCAGGTGAAATTTATATAAATTATTTCGCTTATTGCTACGCTTTTTCTCCCATTATAAGTATAAATTGCATTAATTTGGTCCACGAGATTTCCACGTTATAAACTTTTTAAATTACTAACTTTTATGATTGTCGATTTGCAACAAAAACATAGCACCATCGTTGATTACTTCTGTCATTATATTTCGAGTCTGTATTGATCTCTTAATGGTATTAAAATTTAATTGATGTTGATGTTTATGATGTATGCAGTTCTGGAATAGATGAGCTTGAGAAGAGATTGGCAGCACTTAGAGGTTAGAAACTATTGATCATATATACTCCATATGGTCAACTAGTCATGATTTTATCGACACATCTTTCTGCTCTTTTGTACATGTTTCTATCATTTGATGTTACTCACAAATCCATCATCTTAACTTTCAACTTGGGTTTAAAGTGATATTTTTTTTGCTCAAATGTGTTGACAATAAGTATATTTGTTGAGAGGTTATATCCATTGGTTTGACTATATCGTGAAATGGGTTGATACATGATGCAGTGGTTGCAAAACCCTCGGGTCAGGTCATATAGATTATCAATATTGCAAATTTCCAAGTTATAGATACTTGTAACTAGGGGATTCAGTTTGGCTGGTTTATACAAAGTTATGGGTTGAACTGCTAGCTATTAGCTATGGACTTCAGAAGACCGCGAACCAACATTTAGGTTTGCTGGGTCGGATGAGCAGTTTTGGACAAATTTTTAGTCTTTTTCAAAAGCGTAAGGGGTCAAATTTGGTTTATTGTTTATAAAGGCAATGTATAACTCAGGTGATGAAAATTTGCTGTCACGTATGCACCATGTGAATTAGTGGGTGTGACTTGTGAGCAGAAAAGGAGTGTAATGATTAATGAGGGTGAAATAGGTTGGAGGTTGATGTGATATAATTTAATTCACTAAAATAAATAAATAAAATATATTTGAAGAAAGACGCTTAGGCAGAGATTACCTCTCATGTCAATTTGCACATGCCCATTAAGTAAAAAATTCGAGACCTTCCTGTAATAGGTTAGTATAAATTAGGTGGAGTATGATAGGTAAGGTAACGTAGTATTTAGGGTGCGGGGAGTGGTTTGGGTTTAGGCAAAAGTACCCTGAAAAATACCCAATCACACTATGGCACATCAAACTCTCCAACTACCCTGAAAAGTACCCTAAAGTAGTGGCAATGGTACCCTAAAAACTAAACTACCCTCCCACTTTTTTTTTTGTTTTTTAAATTACAAATGAAAAAACATAAATAAAACTAATTATTTT
>WOUH02000036.1:2833489-2847328 GCA_009936405.2 Stevia rebaudiana
ACTGATATTAAACCTGAATATTTTAATAACAAATGTGTACTAACTATTAAAATATTCAGATTTAATATCAATCTCATATGTGTTAATAATTAAATAACACATGTGGTCCAGTTTAGTTAATTGGTTCACACTCGTATGGGTGGTTCACATAATACGCACCCTTTATATACTTAAATCGGTTCCATATATTAAATGTGTCGCGATGAACGTAATTGTAAGAATGTAACCGTAATTGTAAATCAGAACATGAAGATTCATATATAATTATAGATTCATAGGTTCTTTAAATTCAAGCTCTTTGAACAAAGAAATTTCAAATACATTAAGTGACATCACCAATCATCAAAACATGAAGATACACATCTAACAACTGAACCAAAAGTACCTATAATTGAATCATAAAGACAAAAGGAAATAACTTTACAAGTAAAGAATAGATGATTGACAAACAAAAACTTATATTTGTTTGTAAAAACTTACAAATTTTCATCTTCGCGTATAAAGTATAAATCATCGGTAGTATGCCATATGCCTTGATGATCTAAAAGGCGAAGAATCAAACGGGGACGTTTTAGGGATTAATGTTGAAGGATTGTCGGGTTTCTTTTTTGGATTTTTTATCTCAGAACGAAGCCAAGACTCGACCACTGATAGCAGGTTGCAAGAGTCGTTCATTTCAGGAAGATTCGCCAATTTTTCATATCTTTTTAACTCTCCGTCTTGTATGTAAGCCAAATCTGTTGCCCATGACTCTAAACCATCAAATATATGTGTTGCATACACGATTGTAGCTCCTCTCTGTTACAATTATGAAACTTTTAGTTAGTATTTTTCAAAATGAAATGTTGAACCTTCAACTTCATACTAAGAAAAATGTAATTTATCAAATTTTGAATGGCACATATGAACAACCTTTGCAAATATGTACAAATATCCAGACAATTTTTTATTTTATTATTATTATTATATAAACCATACTTGCTCACACTCCTCCTTGAAGAACTCTAGTAAATCCATTCTTGCAACTACATCAAGGTCAACTGTAACTTCATCCAACAAAAGAACCTGAACCAGAAAGAAACACAAACACGCGTGCTTCAAAGTTCAAACACACTACCAAAATCCCAAAATCATCAAATCAAATCCTAAAGTATTACCATTTTATAACGAATCGTATAACATCTGGATCAAAATGAACTAACATCACTATGTATTTGTATTTGCATGTTCAAGATGATATATAAAACAAGATCTGACCTGGAAAGGATGAAGAAGACCTAAACAGATTTGTACTCTACGTCTTTGTCCATCAGAAACTTTATGCATCCGCCATTGTAAATCAATATCCAACAATTCAATCAACTTCTCTCTTCTAACTGGATCTATACCTTCAACTGCATCAAAACAAGAATAAATCAGGTTTGATGAATTTTTATCATTAAATGGGAATTTGAGATATCATGGTTTTAGAACCTATGGGTATGTGTTGGTTTATATTCAACATAAATATATGATAAAAGTGTGTAAAAAGTAAAAAACATAAGCCATAAGCCACAAATCACCTCCAAATATCATATGTTCTGCAGAGAAGTCTCCTTGCAGTGGTACTTCTCCCTAAATTCATTTAGAAAAAATAAATAAATAAATAAATAAATTTACAAAGTGGGCGTTCAATTGGTGCATAAGAAACCATGAATGAACTTACAGCTGAACCAATAGTTTTAGTCCAAGATCCACCTAAGTAGGATAAATCACCACTGCAAACCAAATGTGTGTCATGAAAAGATGAAAAATCTAGCACCCGTACAACATCTTTCCCGCCAACCATATGTTTTCCAGCCAAAATCTTCAGCAAAGTGGTCTTCCCTGAAAAAAAATACAAAATTTGCTTTCTTATGCTAAGATACAATGAAATACCATCAGACCGGTTGCTGTAATAACTTAAATCTAAAGTTCAGCAAGATTACAACTATATGAGCAACAATGTAGCAGTTTAGCACAAACATTGTATCTGTTAGATGTGTGCCCGATGTTAAAAAGTTAAAACTATGGCCCATTCTCATTAAAGTAACCCTAAGATTGCAAAAGAAATTGATTTCTGAATCTGTTTTCATCTAACTTAATCACAGACTAATTATCTTTCCCGTACGTGTATAAAAAACATTGACCAATATACAAAACTCACAGAAAATCCGCCTTACAATAATTACTATAAAATGTCGAAACAATATCACGATGCTCAATATCACACACGTCAGTCAAAATCATTCAAATTGATGCGAAATTGCTTGAACAAATAGAAATTCATACATCAGAGATACTGTAGCTAAAATGCTAAATAGTCTAAAACTTAGGGTTAAATAATACCAGATCCGTTGGCGCCGACAAGAAGGCAACGAGATCGCGCGGAAATCTTGAGGTTGAAATTGACAAATAGAGGATTCTCGCCACTGTATCCGAATTGCATAGCGTTTACTTTGATACTGCTTGATTCCGACTCCATTTTCACCTACTTTGAGATCTTTGGCTGATTCGTCTTCTGTGTTGGGGCGCTTTGAGTATTTGTAGTTTTGAATTCCTGAGCTTGGTGACGTGAAAGCAGGTTTGTTTGATTCTGGTTTCACCACGTCTGCGGTGTTCGTTGTCGCTCACGAGCACCACTCACAACAACTATGACGGTTGGGTGTGGTATTTAATTTAATCAATAATCAATGAAACATCGTGCTTATTTCTTTTACGAGTTACTATTTTTTTTTTCGTTAAAGAAATTTATTACACTTTTTTTGTGCAACATTTTCAAGGTCTTATGTACACAAAAATAAAATAAAAAATTAAGTGTTTATCTTTTACCCTTATCTTTTACCCGTTAGGAAGTCTCGAAAACCAGGGTGAAGTCGCCAACACTATTAGATGCCACTATTAGGTCTTAAAATATTTTTTTCCTGAAAAAGGTTCTAAATCCAATTAAAGAAATCAAAACTAAGGTGAATAATTTTTTTGGTTATAATACCGAATGTTAACCATTTTTCATAGCTTCAAACAACAAAACATGTAAATTAGATTTCAGAATGTCAAAAGTTTTGTTAAACCTATCAAGATGACCACTTTCTCTGTCTAGATTATCCCTATGAGCTTAAGGAGGTAGTGATGTTGGTTTCTTAACACACTATGACGTTGGTTTCTTGGTCTATTAATATCATACTTGAGTTTAGTAATATTTAAAGCATGTAACACCTCACCCACAAACGTTCATTTTTCCTTTATGGCGCCTGTCTTTGTTTTTTAACACACACTTTGCAAGGATAATCCGTTTTGATGTTCCTCTTGCCCAAACAAGCTTTGCTATAGATTTCTTATAGCATTCATTGCGTTTTATCCCAAAAGCGAGCCATCCCTCTTAACTTACTAGACCAATGTTTGCTTTCTAGTTTTAAGATATCAAGGGACAATATATGAACACTGTTAGATAATTATATAAGATTTTAAACAACAATAATCCATAGCTCTAATGGTTATAGTGAGGTATCTAAAACTCCATAAAAAAGATGTATTTCGTTCAAAATCTCATATGAGACATAATTTCAGGTTGGTAAATGGATTTTCTCACAGGAGTAGATTTATTCCTTGATGGTGTTTATGGGTGACTAAAGTCTCGAGTGTCAAAATCAGTATGAATGGTGGGCATCCCGTCTTGTGAAGGCTCACTAAAGTATTGTGATTTGTGGATGGTTCGAACATTGTTAAAAAAGACCCTGGTCTGAAGCGTTTAAATCGGTAACTTGAATATTGTGGGTAGTTTCGAACGCTGTTAAAAAAAAATACTCAGACCTGAAGCGCTAAAATCAGTATGAACGATTGATATTCAGTCCCATGAATGCTCATTCGGGTATTGGATGTAGTTTCAAGCGATGTTAAATAAATATTAGAGTTTAAACTATTAGGGTGGAGGGTGTGGTACACTCTAACCCTTTCAAATCAGATTTTGCCAGCTCATGTCATATCACTTTTACCCTCTTCAATCCTAATCCCATGCAATTGTACCTTATCTATCTCCCAAACCCACACACTCACCCACACAATACATATAATCGCTATCGGGTATTTGAAGCCAAAATCGAAGCCGCAACCCTGAACCCGTGGCTACACCGCAAGCCTGAAGCCCAACACAGGCTCCACACCGAGCACCCTTAGGGTGGAGGGGGTGGACTGTGGAGGGTATGATACTTTTCAACCCTCGTACCCTCTCAAATCAGATTTTACCATCTCATGTCACATCACTTTTACTCTCTTAAACCATCTTCAACTCTCAAAATATGCAATGGTATCCTCTCAACCCTCGCACTCACAAAAGCCACACCCAATCTTCGCCTTGAACTGGCTTTTGAAACCAATGCTGGAGCCCGCTGCTACGTAGTACCATACCCTTTAACCCGCTTGGAGCCCGGGTGATGATACCTTCCACCCTTAAATATATATATATTCGACTCTTCAAGTGTCATCTTTATTTCTGAAAATAGTTGCAACTAGTTCCGATCATCAATACCATATACTAATTATAACACAAGATTTAAACTAATAAAAAATCCGGCTTTCTCTGTATCGTTTCGTCATCTACTCACTATTTTCCCCTTCTTAAGTTTTTTCCATACTTCTGAAATTCGATTTCTAGGGTTTTTAATTTCCGTTAATGGCGTCCCACACCCCTTAAATCAAGCACAAAATCCATCGTCATGGAAGCTCGCAGTCACAGTAATGCCATCGCATCCGCCGCGGACGGTGATACCGCTGCCGTTGTTCCACCGCCGGCGCCGCTTCCGTTGTCGAGTGTCAATGCTCCACCACCGTTCTTAGTCAAAACTTACGATATGGTAGATGATCCTTCCACAGATAAAGTCGTTTCATGGAGCGCTTCGAGTAACAGCTTCATTGTGTGGGACCCGCCTGAATTCGCTAGAGATCTGTTGCCTAAATACTTCAAACACAACAATTTCTCGAGCTTCGTTCGCCAGCTCAATACTTATGTATATTTCTGTTTCCCTTATTGAATCTTAAGTTAGTGCTGACATGATTGTTTGATTGTTTTATATTTGGTTGATTATTTGATTTGATATGTTTCATCTATGATGATCACTACGCTTACTATTTAGAGTTCAAATTTTAGGGCAAGAACTGGTTTAAGTGGTTTTTCTTGTATATGATCTGACTAGAGATGTGTAGGATGTCAAAATCTGTGGAGTATTCTTGATTGTAGAAACTATATTAGCGAATCGGGATGATCACCATTATGTAAAGATGATGGTTATCTTTTTAGTTAAGCAAACACATCATGGTTGGCAATTTCAAACATCATTTTAGATCATCTTTTTTATAGATGGATTATTAAGAAGTTATTCATACGAATGATTCATTTAGCAGTTCAACACCTCAGTTGATTGAACATGGATTTGAGCTAATTGGGAGCTTGAACAACAGTTCCACGTTTTATTTTTCTGTCTGTTTGCATTAAAAATGTTCCTGTCTAGTATTATCTTCTTTATTTAAATGGGCACTTTATTATACATGTATACCTATTTACGCGATTTTGCTATCCGTTATCTATGTTTAACAACTATGCGGTGTTCTGTATAAATGTTGATTTTTTTCATTAAATGAGGTGATCTGAGTCATGTATTCTGTCATTAGCATTATAAGTTGGTTCCTTAACTCCTTTTCATATCATTTTACAGTACATGATTTTGAAGCAAATTTATTGGGAATAAAGCCTTGGTTGCATTGACTTTAGATCATGATTTTGCTTGTTATTGAGTAGTCATGGTAGTTATATGACCTCAATTTCAAAAACTAATAGTAAAAAACTGCAACTACTCAAACAATAAAAAAAAAAAATTAGAATCTTTTCTTACATAAAAAAGGAGATTAGCCCATGGTCTTTATTAACCTCAATTTGAAAACTTTCTGCATCACTAGAATGTGAAAGAGACAGTATTTTGACTTTTGAATTGCTAAATCCTGCAACAATTATTATTATTATTATTATTTTTTTCTGATTTTAAATTTACCGATTTTGGTGTTAACAAACAGGGATTTAGAAAAGTCGATCCAGATCGCTGGGAATTTGCAAATGAGGGATTTTTACGCGGTCAAAAACATTTGCTCAAAAACATCGTTCGCCGAAAATCACATTCGGGACACACCCAACCGCCTCAACAACCTCATCAACAAACCTCATCAGTAGGCGCGTGCGTTGAAGTTGGAAAATTTGGTCTGGAGGAAGAAGTCGAGAGACTAAAACGAGACAAAAACATTCTAATGCAAGAACTTGTCAGGTTAAGACAACAACAACAAACCACCGATAATCAAATGCAGTCGATGGTACAACGCCTTCAAGGTATGGAACAAAGACAACAACAAATGATGTCATTTTTAGCAAAAGCGGTTAACAGCCCCGGGTTTTTGGCTCATTTTGTACAACAGCAAAACGAAAGCCGCCTCATAACCGAAGGGAATAAAAAACGCAGGTATAAAGAAGATGGCGTTATTTCAAATATTTCAAACGAGCATTCTTCTGATGGACGGATTGTTAAGTACCAACCCGTGATGCATGATGCAACTCAACCATTGGTTAAACAAATTATGAAAATAGATAATCCCGCAACCCGTTTGAATACTTTTAGTTCGGGAGTTACACTTCAAGAGGTCACACCGCCAGCTTGCGTTCAATCTTACTTACCAGAAACGGTTGCAACCGATCAGTTTCCAGATACGACCCCGATCGTTGACGGTCAAGATTTACCTGATGTATCTGACCTGTCACCGTTGCAGGAAATGGTGTCAGACGCTAGTGTTGACAGTTACATGCAACCCGAACCACAGAATCAGAATCTCCCCGACTCGAATCTGATAGACGAAAGACTCGCGTTAGAGATCGCGAACTTTTCTCCGGATCCGGATGTAGAATGGGATAGTAATTTGTTGACCGAAATGGAGAAGTATCTGACCGCGTATGACCCGTCATGGGAGCAGTTTCTTGACCCGAACCTGGAGGCGAACACGAACGATGAAATGGGGTCGGGTCAGGTGGATGATGATGTCATCATGGGAAGCGGAAACAAGCCGTCAGAATCCGAGTGTTCAAGATCACAAGTTCAACAGCTTACTAAACAAATGGGGCTTCTTTCTTCTGATACCAGAAAAAGTTGATTATGATTGGAACAACATATACATACTTGCTCCATTTTGTTCAAGGTAATATATAATAGTTGTTTGATTTTTCTTTTTAATGTTGCCCTTAACTGGAACACCTCATTATGTACTTGTTTTTTGCACTCTAAAAAGAAAATTACATATATAAATGCTAAAAGCATATTCAACCCAGTTGATCTATTTGTACACGAAGTTTGAATTATTGTAATTGTCAAGGTATGTAGAAGACAATGATCAAGAAAATGTGAAGATATGATTTTCACATATGAATTTGAACCTGAATAAGCTATTAGACATGGATCAAAATGGACGTAACCGAAATCATTTTTAAAGAGTCTGCCAAATATTTTTTAAATACGAAAAACCTTAACCCTTCTCATGGAATGTATTATTATTTTTACCAAACCAACAAGTTATTAACTCTTACAAAGAACATGCATATTACATCAGTATCTTAAATCTTTATTACAAGATAATTTATGATAAAACACCCACACTCGCCAATCAAGATAAATTTTACAACACAAAACAACTTGCCCACATACATATATCACATATAACGTTTCACTAAAAGGATTTATCACTAGAAAGCAACACCTTAGATTTATAGATATAGTACTACTGGAGTAACTATATAATATATATACTTGCAACACCATCGTGTTAAACTTTTGTGGGTTGAGGTAGGACCTTCTTACGGTATTCAGCTAGAGCCCACAATGTGAATATATTCCTGTACATTGGATAGTGTAGCAAACAATTCTTCTTAAAATTTCCTGTTGTTTCCTGCATTATGTATTTTATTTGTTCACTGATAATTTGAAATTAAATGGAGGAATAAAATGAAACCATCTTAGTTTGTTGAACTTTTTCATATCTTTATTGGAAATCATTATGTTCATAGTGTTAGCGTTTTATGTATTGCGAGAAAATTATTTTTATGAATATAGTTGCTAAAGATAAGTAGAGTAACGATTTTTTTTTTTTTTGGTATGTTGGAAGTCACTACCATCTCGAGTTTTGTCATTTCAAATGCATAAACCTTTGGGGCTATATATATGGTTCACAATTTTTATTTTGAAGGAATTGAAAAGTTGTCAAGGAACTGGAGTTAATTCCAACAAAAATTATTGTTGTCTTTGGATTTTAAAACTTGAATGGTTTGTTTACCTGTTGTGGAAAATCACCATTTTCCATCTGAGAATTGATCAGCAACTTGGCTGCTCTATGTAGAGGTGTTGGGTCTCTCTTTTCCTATATAGTACATGGAAGACATTTATTTAAATATAAATTGATAAATTAACACAAAGAAATGCATTTTCGAACCTGTTATCATTTTGGAATATGCAACTTTTCTAAGTAAAATATAATTGCATTACTAAATACTAATGTAAATTTCAGAAGTTGAAGTTGAAGTTGATAATGTAAATTCAAGAAATTAGGGGCCAAAATGTAAACAAATCATTTTTATAAGTCATAACCCACTTTTTTTGACAACAATTCCAAGTTATCCAAATCAAGTCATTAACTTGACCAAATCTACTGAGACCAGTATAATATATTATGTATAGAGTCGGGGTTACGTATATTAGTATCAGAATAAACCTAAACGGCTAAAATCATAGTGAGCTTTGTAACTTCTGCGCTTTGCATAAATTAAACTCACTTTAAAAAAAAAGAATTAGAGTCTAGATTTTGGAATGCTCGCCAATTCTTATACACAACATGTAGATTATAAAAGGGGTAGGGATATTCTTAGGCAGATAGACGTAAGGGTATGCAGGGTGGATGGGCATGTTATTCTACATGGCCACCACAAAAACGCCCAAACACCACCGTCCTATGGGTGTGGTTCATTCACACGTGGTTGGAATCACGGGTGTGATTACTTTGGTGCTTTTTTTTTTATTTTAAACAGACCATAATACACCACTTCACCCTCTTACTAATCACAAAACATCACCTCACCTTCTTACTTTTTACCCACTCACACACTCACCATCACTATGCATTTCTGCCAAAACTATATTCAAGTGGTTGCTCACGTGACGCCTACGTAGCACAACCACCCACCTTTCCAACCACTACGTATACCCCATGGTCTTAATATGGGCATATTCTAAAAAGGTAACAGAGATTTGAAAAACTCATAAACCGGCTCAAATGCAGTCCGACTGAACTCATTCTAGCGGAGTTTAAACCGTCTTGTCAAATCTTAAACTCTAAACTCTAAATCTCAAACTCTAAAGCTAAACTCTAAAAACAATGACAAGCAAAAAGACAATGAGCTGAAAACGTAAACTCAAAAGCTTAAAAGCTAAACTTTAAATGCTAAACATAAAGTTAAGCCCAAAAAACTAAATTCTAAAGTTAAACCCTGAAAACAAAACGCTAAAAGCTAAACAATAAAAGCTAAACCCTAAAAACCAAACCTTAAATCTAAACAATAAAACCTAAACCCTAAGCTAAACCCTAAAATCTCGTCGTAGAGTTTGACGAGACGGTTCCAATGCCGCTAAAATAAGTTCAACCGAAGTTCGTTTGAGGCAGTTATGAGTTTTATTTAAATCGCTCATCGAATTTTTAGAATAAGATCACTGTTAAGTTTAATATTTTGTCATTCAAAATGCAATCAAAATCCGATTTAATAAGTAACGACCTTCTGTTGGATTATAAATAACTGATAAAGCAAAACCACTGAACAAAGTTTTGTTTCAACTGATAGATATTCACTCAACCACTGATGATCTCAACAACTGACGACACAAAGAAGACAAAGACTGATGAAGATACAAAGAACTGAAGAACTGAAGATCGTTTAGAAATAGATGAACAACTGATGCCTTGTATCAGTTGTTCACATAAGATATCATTAGTTAGTTATTTTGTCAGTTGTTATGTAATTTTGTATCAGTAGTTGTATAATATGTCATCAGTTGTTAGCGGTTAAGGTTGTTGAATGTCGCTTTTATGATGTGATATCATGGATGACGTTCAACACCTTATAAATAGGAGTTGCTCGTGTGTGAGTAACTACTGATGAAAAAGATATTTTGAGAGATCATCAGCTGAGAGGGAGTCTGTAATCAGTTGTTCTTAAAGCATTCGACATAAATTGAAATCATCTTCATAAATCTTTGATTGTTCTTTGTCATTTCACTATGAATTAGTTAAGTTCAATCGTTTAGATAAACTCCGATCCCAACACCTTCGTATATGGTTGCCCTTCCTATCCAATTCAAATATAATTAAAGTTCTTTCCATACAAACAAATCAATTATCAAGTTTTTTAATTTTAAAATTTCACCATTCTGGATAAACATCAACACATTTGTTTCATGGTAAATTGTCAAAAAAAAAAAAAGCAAAAAACTACATGGTGAAGCTAAATAGAAAGTTTGTGCACTATATGTAATTATCTCTATTTCATGTTCTTGTATTGTAACCTTGTAAAATAAAATTTTACACTAATGCATGTTACCAGTGGCGGAGCTTGAACGAAAATGTTTAGGGGGCCCGAGTTTTTTTGAGAAAAATAAAGAGAGGCCGAGCTATATACGTAAAAAAAATTCGGACTAAAATCCCAAATTTTACATTACGGACTTAAAAAAAGACGGGGGCCGGGGCCACCCCAGGCCCTCCAAAAGCTCTGCCCTTGCATGTTACCATTGTGAGTAAGAAAATTAGAGCCTAAATTGACAAAATAAATATATAGGGTATGAATTAATGATAACAATCGCAAAACTTATAACTCGGGATAACTCGTCAAGATTAATAAATTTTTTTTTTCTGAATGTCATCTTTCATGCATAATAAAAGAAAATATAAATATCAGATTGACGAAATTTATGTGACCTTTAATTAAAAATTTTCTAATTAGTTTATAAGATAATATTTATAACAAATTGTGAATTTTATTAACAATTGAACACAAAATTATTCAATTAATAAAATTTCATAATTTTTGTAAATTTTAATCACAATTTAATTTTATAAATATTTTATGTAATAAATTTTGTTGAAATTATAATACTACATTTATATTTTTTTAATAACAAAAGTTCGGACACCCACAATCACCTTGAGAAATGATCACCCTTCCGCTCAAGGAACACAAAAGTGCTGATCAGACCCACACATGACACACCTAACCCTTAACTCAACTAAGAATAAAAATTTTCAGGCGAGACTTCAACCTATGACCTTTTATAAAAAAAGTCATGAGCTACCATTGAGACAAATGACCTTTGATCATTATAATATTATATAATTTATACTAGCTCCCGTGTATTACACGAGGTTACATTATCAACACTTAAAACTTTATAATTGAAATATTGCATATATACATATAAGTTAAGTTATTATATTTAGAACACTGAACACTAACAAAAATAAATGTTTGATATTTTTTTAACTATAAATTATGCTTGAGATTTTAAAATTATTTATTAGAAAATTTTTAATTATAAAATCCTTCAATTAAGTTGATAATTATTCAAATTGAAGAAACGTCAAATGTAAAATTTAAATAGAGTAAGTGTGGTTTTCCTTTGTGAGATTTCTGAGATTTAAATAGTTTTAGTCTACCCTTAATAGCTTTCATCAATAACATTTGAAGTCTTAACAATTTTAGTTATTAAGCCTTTAATACAAAACTCTTAAGACATGAACGTTAGGGACGAAAACTGTTAAAGACCTGAAACGCTTGGGACGAAAACTGTAAAGACTATGTTAGGGATGAAAAATTTTAAGACTTGAAACGCCAGGATGAAAATTGATAAGATTTGAAACGTTGGAGACCGTTTCTGTTAAATGTGGACTGAAACTGTTAAGTATTGCAAACCTAATGAATAAAAAGTCCAGTTTGCTTTTTTAAATATATAAGATAAATACTTAATTAGATAATAAAAAATTAAAATTTTTTTTATAATCTAAAATAATATAAATAGTATAAAAGTATTTAAAATATTAAAATCTACTAATTTAAATAATTAAAAAATCATTGAAAAATTAAGAAAATGACACGTGTCATTTATTGAAATGCTTTATTAGTGGTAGATGTGTAAACCCGTATAATACACGATTATATAACTTAGTTATATATATACACACAGGCACGAAAAGAACTAACCTGTTTAGAATGGATCAATCCCAACAAAACCCATGCGGTTTGTACCACGTTGGATCTGTTTCCTTCAAGAGGCACATATTTCTGTTTTAAAAGTAACCAGGCAAAAAAATACAGATTTATTAAGACCAGCTCTAATTTTAAACTTTGCTAAATTATATACATATAGATACTCTAGTATGTATCTAAGTGTGAGTGTGTCTTTGTGTGCGCATGTATACAGAGGCAGATTTAACTACCAAGGGGTGGTTCACGGGAACCTAGCGCGTTTCAAAATATCAATATGGGTTATGTATATATCAAACCGGAGTGAAACTATAAAAAAATTAGGAGTGACTTTCAATATTCAAGACATTCTAGCTTAGTAGTATAGATTCCTCATTCCTGTGGAGTAACCGAAGGGTCGTGGATTCGACTAGGGCTGTTCATGAGCTGAACTGAGTCGAGCTCGGGCTGGCTTGGATTCTAAACCGAGTTGGCTGGGCTTGACTAGGATTTTAAACCGGCGTGGTTTTCAAATGAATCTTCCCATATGTTTGTATTTATGTATTGCTAATGTTATCATTGTAATTTAATTATGACATCCTATGGTTCTTAAATTCAGTTCAATCAATCTGACCAGTGGACCACTCGTGAAGCGGCCAATTCAGAATCATGTCCGTTTATGAAAATATTGAAGAAAAACACTCATTATCTAATGAATAATAATCATTAAAAAGGAAAAAAAAATCACATGTAATAATATATTGCATTCTTACTAAAAATGTTTTTTTCTAACATAGTGACTCATCTTTAATCTTTAAATACTAATAAAACAAGATTTTCTAACGTCACATGTCAATTTTTGAAGCCAGTTAACCTATGTGTCAGTTACCATTTATAAAAATACACGTTTCCTTTAATCGGATAAACACGGACCCGTTAATGTAATTCGGATCCAAATGTGGGTTACGTATATATTTCATATAACCCGTTATTTTTAGTGTTTCTCTCAAAACCTGCTTCAAAACCATAGAAACGCATCACCGTGGATGTTGAAGTGATGATGGATGAAGAATCGAAGCCAAATCCTCTTTTTTTTTTTGAGTTTGTAACTAGAGATCTGATGTAAGTAATTCTATCTTATACCTATTTTGGATTCAATCAAAGTGTTTAACCTAATTTTTTAATCCTCAAATCGTGATTAGTACACCAATCGATCTGTTCTTTGTGTTATCCTACCTTAACTAATTTCCAATCAATCCGTTGTTTTGTTTAAGATGCTTAACCTATTTTTAAAAATCCCTAAATCGCGATTACTATGGCCATCGATCTGCTCGTTGGTTTATCATTATGAAACTGTCTAATCAATTTGTTATTTGATTTCACATGTAATCACAAATATTATGCATATCAATATGTTTTTTTGTCAACCTCATCAAACTCTAATTTGAATAAATTTGAATTTTCGTTTTAGATGAAATCGACATTGTTGTTTCATCTAATCAAATTGCTATTCTTTAATC
>WOUH02000036.1:2852493-2868861 GCA_009936405.2 Stevia rebaudiana
AATAGTGATGGTGCGTCTTTTTTTTTTAGGGGGGGGAGGGGGGGGAGGGGGAGGGGATGAATTCGATGATGATGATGACGATGGGTTATAGAAACTAAAAATGTTTCATTTTGTCCCCTTAAATATGTAATTGTGTTATACAGGTTCCTTGTATGGATGAAATGAAAAAAAAAAAGTTGTCAAAAAAATGTGTTGCGACAACAAAGACCAAAAAATGTGTTGTGACAAAAGTATATATATGTTAACAGTCTTTTTTAGATGGTGTTAGTGGATTGGAATGAAATGACAAAATTTTGAAAAAAATAAACCTTTAAAGTACTCAAATCACATGGACTAAAAACAATTTACTTTAATCGAAATTATACATCCCGCTATTTTTTTTGAACGGCATGTTAGTTTATACTTCATGTTAGATTAGGCCCATGCCTAAGTTCGAATTCTAGTCCCTGCAACTCAGAGATTTATCTGGGTAGCGTGCCCTCAAAGATTCGAACTCAGGACCTCCAAGGAAGTTCAATCTAAACATATATGTCCCTAACTCACCTTAACTGGTTTAGTTAAGATCATTGGTACATCCCGCTATTTTCTCACATATTTTAGAACTACTTTTCATAATAACTTTTAGTTTATATATGAGATCGAAAAGTTGATTTTCTTTATGCTTTGCACGTGGTGACATCAATAAATTCTTGGGGTCTTAGGTTTGTTCTTTTTGTTATTATCTTAATGCTTTTTGTTTTAGAAACATGCAAACGGAAAATAGTGTTTATATGTAAAAATAAATTCCACTTATTTTATTTTGTAAAAAGGATACTAATAACTTTAACATGATATATGTATATTCTATACTATCTATTTTTTTTACAACTAGAGACGTTTCGATGCCTCTTCTTGTTAGTAAAGTTGGCAACATATCTGGTTATACAGGGACGCCATAACCTTAACCATCTTAGGAGAAAACTTGGTTTGTAGGAAAAACCCCTAACATCCTCAGCGCTAATTTTTTCCTTGTGATGGTTTTGAACTCATAACTTCTCACTTGAAAAGTGTCTGAGGTACCACCAGAACAATGCCCTCTTAGTATATCTATACTATCTATTAAATAAAACGTTTGGAACACATGTGACATGATTCTACGCCTTCTTAATTTTTGTTTTAACGTCTCTTTCTCTTACTATCTACATCATTAAATAATAAATTAAAATACCATATATATTATCTATACATCATTATTCAAACACATCATAAGATAAATGATTATCATATATATAAAGGGGATTGGATGAGATTGACTTATATAAACATACATGGTTAATTAAATTAAACAAAATGTTAAATTAGAGGGCAAATTTGCCAAAAATCCCAAACGGGAGGAGGACGGCCCCTTTTTGGAACACCGTCACCCCAGATCTGGGGCGGGGTGGGGTGGGTGTACACACCGGACTTCACCGATTTGTAGGGGAGAAAATATAGGGGGATAGGAAAATTGAAAAAGTAGGAAGAAGACGGGAAAAGTGAGACGATAACACACAAATAAGAAAAGTGGGGAATCGAGGAAAGCTGGTATGACGCTGATGTGGAAGCGAGGAAGAGTGGGAAAAACCGGGACGACTCCCTCCCCTTTTAGAAAGTGTTTAGGGGACCTGGAGGGTAAAGGAAACACCACCCCCTTCACCTTTGGGTCGAAAAAAAAAAGCCCAAAATGAGATTTGGGAAAGACCGCAAGAAGAAATCAAAAGATCTAGTAAAAGTAGAGAATTCAGAAAACGAAAGCATTGTCCCCTTAACCTTAGGAGAAATCATGGAATAAAAAGAAATACTTCGTCTGACTTAACAATAATATATTCTAAGAACTCAAATTATAAATTGGAAACATATCCGTCACTCCGTGCAACTTAATAATAATATATATTAAGAACTCAAATTTTATATTGGAAACATTAAAAACTGCACATAAAAAAACAATGCTAATTTGTAAATGCATTTAAACATCCTTTTGAGACCCACCCTGCCACCCATGTTCTACCTAATTCAGTTATGGATTTGATTTTGGCCTGCCAACTTTGTCTCTTTAAAGGTAACATATATAGGAACAATAACGTCAACATAACAGAGTAATGGGAAGAGGACACCTACTTAAAAACTTTGTTACCGTCTTTTTAAACAAGACCATCAATGGAAGTAGAGGTGACAAATAAATAAGTTGAGTAACTAGTTAAAACAAACCTAAGTCAAAATGAATCATTTTGAAGTCCGGATCATGTTGACTACCAAGACCTTTTTTAAATAATATTTATAATCATCCACACTAGCAGCTAATCAAATGATAATCTCAACTTTCACTTCTATTGCCAATGACAATCATAGTATGATATTCATTATTGATTATATTTGATTTTCATCAGATTCCGTTCAGAAATGATGATTGTGAATGAAACAAGAAAACTAACAAGCAGAGTCAAGTGGAGATCGAGTGGAGATCGAGTGTAAATCAATGATGATTATGCTACTGAGATTGTTATTGACAACAAAGGTGAAATATGGTATTTTGATTTGCCAAATTGTTAATATGTATGGAATATTATCAACCAATGAACAATGGTTTTGGATTACTAAAATCCAATTGATTTTTTTAAAAACAATAATATAAAATAATAAGAGTCGAAATGATTTAAGCAGTTTTATATACGTTTTCCTTTTTAGTCTATATTTTTTTCCAAAGAGTCATCGTTACAAATATAACTAGAGAATAGTAAAAACTATATAACACACTTGTACATACTGTTTGATAAATATAATGAGTGTTAGAAAAGGAAGGTTGCAAGATGTTATATAACAATCTTATGTATTGTATAAGTGTATTATATGATTACCATATCATTATTGCTAAAATTGGTTAGTTGGTATGCATTGAATGATCATTGTACTGATCTAGTCTTACTCGTTCAATGAAAGAGTTTAGTTACCATTTGTTGACATTTAAATAAAGTGAGTCATCAACTGGCTATAAAGAGAAACCCATCAAGCATTTAAGAAAAAAATTGCGCTTTCAAGAACTTGTAGCTTTTCGTACATATACGCCGCTCTAGTTTAATTTTCCAACTAACCAATGCCATTTGCTGAAAATAATAAATATCAAGAACTAAAGTGCCTAAAACTATCATTCTCGTCTCTAGAAACTCATGATGAACTCCATGCATATATATTCTTTTAAAACAATTAGATTTTTGTAGAATAAGTTTACCACCTGCATTTAGAAAGTAACCACTTTAGCACCAAGATTTCTCTCTAAAAACAGTCTACTGTTGTTTTTAGTCTGATTTGTTGAACTAGAAACCGCCAGTGTAGTCAATCGGGTTATTTATCCAAGTAACCAAACACATAAACCGTTAGGTTTTTTACTAACCCGAGAAAACCGGTGGAAAACCACCAAATGTGTATTGACAATGGGAAACAAGGTATTAAAAAGTCTCACATATTGGTGCTAATATTAGTTCCAACATGATTGATGATGTATGTGTTTAAAATTATCTACAGCTTGATGGGTCCTTTACAACAAAAGGAGCTAACATAACCACCATACAAACTGTACATGAGATCCCTCAATCATTTCATTACACATTATATTTCTCATGAAAAGAAAAAAAAAACTTAAAAAACAGCTTCAAACTCTCTTGCTGACGGAATTTGCTTGCGGATCTATGATTTGGTATCTATACACCTAAGGTCATGTAAAAAAAGAATATTCTTCACCTGTTGCATTCAGAAAACAAACTTTTAGGTTCCAATCCCGAACCTGGTTTTTCAAACCGTAAATCGTGAAACTAACCATAAAATAGATTCTAAATCGGATGATTTGCCGATTGGTCTCGACTCTCGACGTTTTATGATTTATGGTAGTTCACTCATGGTAAAGATCTTAAATAAGATAACGTCAACGAGTCAAAGGTTCATTTGGAACCTCAAGAAAATAAAACCGGGTAAATACACATGCGAAAAACACAAAAAAAGTCATTTGCAAAAGCGAAAATTACATATAAAAATAAGTAGCAGCCGTTTTAATAAAGAATAATTGAAAAATAGAAAAATAACAAGTAAAAGTTCAAATATGATAAATAAGATTAAACAAAATGAATTTTTCTATTCGAACAGCGTCTTCATGTGTTTATATGTAAAAGCTCCAAACAAAATTTGTAAAACAGTTTTTTTGCATGTGAAAACGGTGTTTTATGTGTTTTTCTCATGTGAAACACATGGTTCCTCGATTCACCATTTTTTTAGGTTCTCAATAATGTCTTTAGTTTTATTTTGTAGAAATATATAAAAAAAATGATGCATACCTGAAAACCAAGACGGGAGAATAGGAAAAGAACATAGACTAGTCAAGTGATTGCAAGGGTTGTGACAACGAGACATTTGATGTTGATGCTTCTAATCCTTTACCTCCATTTATGGCAGATTGAAGCACGCCGTATTGCTCACAAACTGAATCATAAACTGCCTGTGAATAAGCTGCCTTCACCTGCAACCAATACACTTAATAATAACTCTCTATTTTGTAACCAAAATGTTTTAATTTATACGCACCAAAAATACACATTAATCCATTGCCCAATTAGAACATAATGCTGATCAACCTATTTATAAAAAAAATCATGTTGGATTTTGCCTCATCTATTGCTCATAAATAATAGAGACATGTTTAGTCAATCAAATTCAGATAATGTTTTTCACATCATTGGGTGGGTCCAAAAACGAATAATTTAATGGATTTTTATTTGCTAACATGCAAAAGTATGTAATGTAACACCAACCTCCTCGGGAGATCCACAAGAAGCGGTGACCTTATTAAAACTAATTTCAGGTGCAACTGATATTCCAGTGCCGTGATAAGAGATCAACCTTTTCTCTCCAATTTCTTTCTCAACCTATAAAAAAATAATAAACATTTTTCAAATTTAAAACAAACAGAGATCATTGAACCAACAAGAACAAACCTGAGGAGGAGGTGGCATGATGTCATGACACAATATAGCTAAAGGGTATATATGACCCACCACACCGGCATGGTCCACAAGCCTTCTCATGTTGTCCAGTGAACCAGCATCAAATGCTGCCTAAACATAACATAATATGTACTTAACAAATCTATAAAAGAATAATAATATTAAGTAATAATAATATAATAATAATAATATAATAATAATAATAATAATAAGTTTTAAATAACACATGTTGTATAATGAAAAAGGTCTTACTGGAAACCACTGATTCGTGACGGGATCTGGCCTGTCCCTGCCACCACTTGGTGCAATCCATATTATTTTTGATCCGCCCCTAAAAATTAAAACCTAAAACTTTTGAAGTTGTTTAAATAACAGATGTTTCAAACAGGTACAATACTACTTAAAAAAAAAATTTAAATAGCCAATTACAGAAAGCCCAAATTTGGAAGGTGATAACATTCATACTTGATTTAATTAATGCGCGTTTAATTACATATTCCAGCTTAAACTTTTAATGATTTAAAAAAAAGGATGGTAATTAGATACCTCAAAAGCAAAGCCATCTCTTTTAAACTTCTTGTGTTTGCTCTTCTTTTCATATCAGCAAGCTCAGGAACATCATTCATATGTTTTTTTGAATATACACACAACAGATTCCTATAGTGTTACAAGTTCATATTAGAAAAATATATATATATATTTGAAAGTATGATATTGTGTTGAAATAAATTGTTAATGAGAACCTTCCCATGCTGAAAGGTTTGCAAAGAGGATCTGTTATCACTCTGTCCCCTGCCACATAGATCTGCATTAAAGTAATTACAAAACAAAATCAATAATTTTGTAGGTAAAAGGTATAAGATTAGAACACCTCCTTAGAGTATAGTGACCTAATCGGAACAAAATTAAGTATGAGTAATCTAATTGGAACAAAAAAAAGTATGAGTGACTTAATTAAAACAAAGCTGAAAGTTGGTTACATTTCTATGACATTTTCCCTTTATAGAAAGCTTACTATGTTCTCAGAAATATGGGGATTTGTTGTTTCAAGCAACAAGGCAATAACAGCTGGATCTGCTTCTGATTGGTGGTTTGAGATCAAAATCACATTTTCACCCTGATGGTTTTAACAACAGAATCAATATTATTATCTTAAAAGAAATTATAATTTCACACAAGAAACCAGGCACCTGCTTGAGTTGTTTTTCCATTTCACTGAAAAGGGAGACATTGCCAACATATGATTCCCTGATAATCAAATACTACAACGATTAGAAATGACGATATTACTTGCACGTTCCCTTTTTGTGTAATATAAGAGAGTTAAATGAAACAAGTACGATGAATAAAAAATGAGAATTAACAAAAAGATTGTTGACTGACCTGAAATTGATCAAAGGACGGATATAATTTTGACCAAACCTATAGTAGTTAAAAGGCTCCTTAATAGCTTCATGATATGGTGAAAATTCAAACGGCTCCTGCAAATTAATTAACATATTTTGAGAGAATGTGCGTGCTTAATATGAATTAGTACCAATATGCATCATCCAAGCAGACCTTTACAGCCAAGAACATTCGATCAAATGCTACACGCATGTTTGACAATACGACATCTTCTGCATCAGGATTTCCGCTTTGGAAAACCTAAATATGAAAAGAATGTTGCAACTGAAAATATAAGCACATTTTGTAAATCATCCTCTTACTCATCCAAATGGCAAATGCCATTTAGTGTTTCATACACAATGAAAATATGTATGCGCGCAAAAAAACAAAAATTACCGCGCTTTTGTAGTTGTGATAAAGCTCCTCCATTGAGTGAGCAACATGTTTTGGCAGTGTTCCAGCTTCTAACTCCCTTTGAATTCCAGAAAGAAGATCTGCAAGAAATAGTATAATTAAAACACATTAATTATATTTTAGCATATACATATGCCAACAATAAAGAAATATTTAGAGGTGCATGGAAGCGTGATTTTAATCAAAACATTGAGAATGTATACATTAAATCATATCAACACTTTGTGTTATTGTTCGGAATTCCAAGATTGTAGAGAGTGAGAAGTCAAACAAACGCCGTATATTGACAAAAAAGAGACTATAAAGGCGCCGCCAAATATGCACGTAATAAATAATTCCTTACTGAGTCACTATGTTTCCGTATGACGTAGTACTTGAGAAATAATTTAATGAGACATATCCAATAATTGTTGCATGAATCAAACAGATTTAGAAGTTTATAAGCATCACAACTGAGATTGCCATTTCTTGTGGTTGTCTACTTATATATTCCCTATTGATATGAGTTACTCTGCTGTTAACTGTCTCACATAACAGATAAGTAATATAAGTAAAAAATCTAGAGCTTTATGGTATATTACTAAGAATAAAAAGGCATATGATAAAATCAAAAAACAAAAGTCAGGGTGGCATCCACTACAAACTACAAAAATTGTCAGTTTCGTATGTATCCCATATCCGAGTAATATCTATGATTATAAATGCATTAATTTAAAATGTATCAAAACATTTATTTCGCTCTTCGCTCGCCATATATTCAAGGAGAATCCTAATATATCATGCTGCCAAATACGGATAGAAAAAGAGCAGCTGACATCTTAAACTGATCAACGATGAATAACTAACTAGAGCACCACAAACAAAGTGCTGGATGATAATACAGAAAATGAATATCAATCCAGCAACAACCTCCTCAACCAATAACAGCAGGCATAATCACTTGACTTAAATAGTATTATGGCGGCTCAACTTCCTTAAACATTAGCAACATGCACAATCACAATGCAGCAAATATATTCAAGAAACATTAGTTTTACTTAATGTCAACGATTCAAACATAAACAGAACAACAGATGTCTAGATAAGCTACGCATTGTCATTCAAATAGGAATTTATCTAAGACATCAAGCAAGCTGTAATTGTAAAACCATTTATCCCTACAAAAATCAGATCATAAAACTCCAGACAACAAATAGTAACAAAAAGATCTCCCATGAATGTGGTATGTATGGCATAGAGAGTTAGAGACACGGTAATGCATACGGATGTCCGATCTACCTACCATGAAAAAAGTTAAAAAGCTAATAAAAGATAACCTGTCTAGGCTTGATTTCTGTCTCAAATCAGAGCATATACTCCCTGTTCATTACAGGTATGTCTCGAGAACTTAATTCACACTCAGACTTGCACTCATTTCCTAGTAATTGAAATCAAAGGATAAACCCTACTGAACTCAAATCCGAAAATGCTAACGATGAATCATATCAACCAATCCACCGACTGAAATTCATCTACCATGACTTTCTTATCAATTATAATACCACACAAATCAATCGCACATGCCTACATACGTATCACAGCACAGACGTACAATTAGTAAATTCATCACCTAAACATTTGGGAAACCGCATACCTTGTTCAGATAAAGCATCAATGAATGTATGAGAGTAACCAAACTCGGATCCCGACACCGGTCGTGTAGTCGACGACGATGACCATTTCTTATCTTCAAACGTTTCCGCGGCGGCATTCGTTGCCCTAGAAAACGTCAGGTACGGAAAACGTCGGTAAATCGAGCGGTATCGCAAGGACGAAGAAGTAGAAGTAGGTGAGAGAGAAACCCTAGGGTTTGTGGTGGAGAAGAAGAGAGTATGGGAAGGAGAGAGGGTAGACATAGTGTAGAGAGAGAAAGTAGTAGTGTATGTATGTGAGATAGAATAGAACTGTTTAGTTGGACGATGGTGTTAATAAACTGGTGACGGTGGTGGTGGTGGTGGTGGCTACGGTGGTGGTGGTGGTGGTGGCTACGGTGGTGGCTACGGTGGTGGCTGACGGTGGAGCATTGGTGGAGATGAAGTGAGCGCACATGCGAATCATCGAAATCGAATAAACGAAAGAATTGAAGAAAATTGAATCGAGCGATTGTCGATTGGATATTTGGATCAGCTGACACCGCCTGAAATGGATATTTGGTACTTAAACCAACTCGCTAGGTGGCTAACCGTTAAACCTTTTTCTTGTTTTTTATTTTTTTCTGAATTTTATTCTATTTGGATATTTTGGAACAATACGTCAATGACGGGTTGATTTATTAATTCAAACTTATCCAAATAGCCTTTTAAGAGCAAGTTCAGTTCTATGATAAGATAATCTTTCAACCGTTGATTTTGTGCTTGTACATATTCTTCAATTTGTACATATTCTTCAATCTTCAGTGACGACTTTAAATACTTTTAGTTTACATTGACTTTTTCCTTAATAATCTTACTATATGTATTGAATATTTGAATAATTTTTTATTTTCCGTTACTATCTAGAATTCCGGTGTCCTTTTCTCCGATTTTGTCTTTACACGTCAAATGTTTTCACACAAACGTGCTTATATGTTGACGGTACCATCGTAAACTTCTCAATGCAAGGTCTGTGGATTAAATCATGATAGAAGCATAATCGCTAAGATCAGATCATAAGATCATGAGATTTGAATTCAGGTGGTTACTTCTAAGGTGCCTCAGGGAAAACCCTAAACATGGAGGGCTCGTTAAATCCTAACGTTGTTAACTGACCCTAGCCATTAATATTAAAAGTGTTTTCACAAAATGCATAAAACTCTTTCTAAAAGCATCTCTAGTATTATATCGCTAGATTCAACATGTTCAAGTTTTAATGCTTCTAACGTTAAATTAAATATTATTTTATGTATGATACATATCGTAAGCCACCACTATCTTGAACGTTTACAAAGATATGAACGTTCACAAAGATATGTTAGAGCAAACACAAAATAATTTATACCTATATTATATCTTTTTGTCCATAATTCAACTATTATTTCTTTAAACTAATCACTAAATTTTATTGAATATATCACATTTCTTTTTTTCATCTGATTTCAAACACAAATATTTATTGTATTATTTTTTCTCTTTATACAAAAACATTTTGGTGCTGCATTTTTCTCTCTCTTTATATCTCGAACAAAAACAATTTTCGGGGTTTGAGTACCGACACGATTTGGTTAAAGGGCTTCATATATGGTATCTTCATGCGTGTGGGGTTTTCTGCCAAGAAAGAAGCACCGCTACTTTTTTTTACCGACATATTAAAAGAAAGAGTAACACTCAGACCAGCTCACATTTTGGCATTTGGATGGGCAAGAGAGAAACACACGTGTGTGGATCTAACTGGGCATCTCCTCTTGTGAGCCTAAAGAATACTGGAATAGTGCTTTCACGGTGGGTTAGACTTCTTTAAAAGTTGTTTAAGGAAAAGTGCCCAAACACCAAAAAGCATGTGTCGAAAACCAACACGTGTTTATACTATTTGCTTTTGACATTTCTAGTTTCCTTCCACTTGAAGTTATGTAGCTATTTAATCGAGTTCAGTTGTTCATGCATAGCAATGTCATAACCCCAAGATCTTTAAATGTATTTTTAATAAACTTGGTTTTCTATCAAGAAAGGGTTAACAATGCAGCTTGTTGCCTGTTTATCAATGCTACCTTATGTTAACAATTAAAAAAAAAACAATCTATATTGAATCTCAAAATATCAGTTTAGTTCCTTAGTTGACTTGGGTTGAAAACAAGGTTAACTTTTAGTTTTTCTTCACGTGATTTAAGACATGCTATGTAGGCCGTTGATTTGTACATGTCTTATCTTGCTTTACATGTATATTATTAAATATTCATTAAAATAAACCATAGTAATTCAATGTTCTAGGCAGATTCAGCTTGTTGAGAGGGGACACAATAGAAAAACTTTTATACTCATTAAAAATCGGGCTTATTTGTGGTATAAATTGAGCAACCAGGTGCACTTTTTGAGAAACAGAAGTTTGTTCTTCCCCACAATGATAGTACAAAACTATAATTAAGTTACTATTTAATCTTTTTTTCTTTTCCCGTGAAGAGTTATGAATCATGCTCAATAGTTTTTTACTTTTAAAATCAATCCTATAATCAAGAACTATTTGAACTCATAACAAAAACTTTGAATCCGTCACTGGTTTTAATATCATAAAGGCTTAAGACGAAAGAAGCTAAAATGACACAATTACGTCGCACATAACAGAAAACATGAATAACACACTTGCTTATGTCATTACAATAGAATGAAGTGGGTCACCTGCATTGGAAAAACTATCTTGCATGAAATTATACGCGATGAAGAATCAAATAATGATGTTCATCATAGTCACATCATTTACAATCTCAGAACCGCGGGTAACAAAACTTGTTTAGTTATTAGAAAGTAAAACCGTTGATATTGATATCTGATATGACATACAGTACAAGTCAGTAACAACTGAATTGAAATGAACCACATATTGGGATATAAGTAACAACATAATTATCCTACTGCCAATACATAATTCAATACTCGGGTAACATAAATCATCTTACCCAAGAAAATTCATAATGACCAAATGTAGCACCAAATTGCAAAGCACAAAATCAGCAAAGGCGCGCTCTGGAGGTAAATCCTACAATAACTTGATAAATTAACATCACTTCTAGCAAGATGGAAGTCGAATTAACACACATATACAACTAAAGTAGCTTTCCTTTTCTAGATAAAATAATTTTGTTTGATATGAAAAAAATATATATAATTATATAGCAAGGGTTCCAAAGAAAACCAATCAAAACTATTACCAATCAATATTTTTTTTTCATTTCTTTTTATTGTAAGATTAAAAGTGTAAAAAACGAAAAAATTTATGTAACTCGCATTATTATATATATGTAACTTGTACGCTACATAAATCTACATCGTATGGGTCACATGTATGTAACTTCATTATATCATACGTAACTTTTTGAGTTACATATACGTAACTTCGTGAGCTCCACATTTTTTTATCTTTTTTTGTTAATTGAATAACTTTATAATTAAAAATCATGAATTTTTTTTTTCATGGGTTGGAATAGTTTTCTCCACATTAAGGAGTTTTCTCATGATCCCTCCCCTATACACATACACACATACACACATATAATAATAATAATAATAATAATAATAATAACTTGATAATAACTATAACTATATGAAAAAATAAATTTTTCTATGAATAAATTAAATTAAAACAGGCCAAGCCCGAATAGAGCTCAATCTTGATTTTTTTTTTCCACAATTCAAGCACGAGCTTGTTTACACCCTTCCATACATCATTTAATTTAAGGTGAAAATTACAAATTTGGGTTAGTATTTGCCTCTAAAGGGTCATATACTCATATGCATAAACTTTAAAAAATGAGATAGAATGAAAACCATTTGAATTCGAAAAATGTGTACTTGGGATGCATAAAATTTTCTATGTGGTTTTCATTTAAAAAATCATAATAATAATAATGCAATAATATAAGTTTTAAAATCAAATCTAAAACATAAATTATTTACAAAACTAAAGAAAAAAAAGGACAAATATATTTACATGTTTTTATCCGAACTCATTTTGACCCATTAGTCCATTACTCAACCGAACCAACAAGGTTAATTAGGTAATTTTATGCAAGAGAGATCAACATACCTTGAATTCCTTGTTTTCTTTGTTCACTTGAATACGAAGACAAACTATAGCCAAAATGACAAATATAAAAAAATAAAATTATAAAATGGGAAAGAAATGATGATCATCCATCCATGATTAACAAATTCAGATTAAGCTTACCGGCTAAAACCGCGGTCCCTACACAAGAAAGCACACCCGAGAGAAAAGAGTTGAACGGAAACGACCCAACTATCGCCATATAACCCACCTGATTATAAATAAAAAAAATCAAATATGTTTGTGGGTCCCTTTATAGCATGATCATTATCATCGTTAATACATGCAGAAGAATAAAAAGCCAGAATATATGAACTACATATGAATCAAGATTGACAATTTCTATGAAGGATATTTTTCTCCACCATTTCATTATAATTAATAATATAAATTCAATTTCTACCTACTTCACACTATCACAGCATGATTTGAGAGAATGAAGAAACTAGACCAAACATATTGTGACATTTGCATTTCTTGTTGTTAGGGGAATTTTATCTATGTTTTTAAAGTATTTATTTAAAGTGTCAACATACGATAAACCTTATGCTGCTTTCCAGATTAAGTATTATGAGCTGCATTAAACTATGATTTAACCACTTCACAGACTGCTGAAAGTTCTTCAACCAACTTAAGCAAGAACTATCATGACAACATCGGTAACTATAAACGCCTTAAGGATGTTAGTGTATATATAATACGACAATATAAGCTCAAAATCACAATTGGTGAATCAGAACTCATGATATAAACAACTATAACTCAAATTTCAAAATTCAAATGCAAGAGAGTAGATAAAGTTTCATATATTATTAGTTAATGAGAAATGCTGAAACAAAGAGACCTCTGCAAATCACAAATATGCAGTAACTAATTGGAGTCATGGAATTGGAAGAATTCTTCAAGTTTTATACTTTTATTGAAAGCAAATTCAGTCCACAATATAAATGCAAAATCCTTCGTAACCTAAAAAGCAATTACACCAAAACAAACATGCCAAATCTAAATTATCAAACCTCTGGATTTCACGAGTTTGCAAGGGAAACATAATCTGATCTTAAACCTAAAATAAAAACTACATTGATAGTTCAATTAAGCACAGATGAACAAATTGTCACCATCTCGTTCTCATTCGAAAGAAACTTGTATAATGATTCTTAATTAGATAACAGTAAAGAAAAAAAACATATACCTGAATTAGAGCCGTGAACACAGCAAACACCACGTATAGATCTATGATCTAGATTAAACAAAGTAAACGTAAATTCATTCAGATCATTAGGACACAAAATAATTAAAACACACAAGTTTACATGATTAAATCGAGAGAAAAAAGGGGAACCTTCAAATTAGTAGGAGTAGCGGAATACGCAGATCGGAGAGAATAAAAAAGAGCATGTGCATCATCTTTCGTCGCCGGCGACTTCACCATTTCCACTTTCTCTCAGACGCACAACACTCTCCGATCTCAGATCAGTTTATGTGCGTTTACCTTTCGAGTCTAGATAGTCAAATCGACAAATCGTAATAATCTCTGATGAGTTAACTATTTGAATAAATTCGACTAGCAAAAGATTAAGTATCAAGGCCTATTAGCTCAGTTGGTTAGAGCGTCGTGCTAATAACGCGAAGGTCGCAGGTTCGAGACCTGCATGGGCCAAATTTCTTTTTTTTTTATAAACATAATGAAAATTAATTCCTCTTTTGTCATTACTAGATAATTAGGTTTGTTTAAACAATCTGCATACTTTAACGATGCTTAATTTGTGCTTTTTTAAGTAGAAATTTGGGATATTAACGTTGACGTTTGTCTTTCTTTATTTCTTTTCATTTTGATTGTATTGTCATGTGATCCGGTTTATATAAATTAAAATGTTATTTATATAAATTAAAATGTTATTTATATAAATTAAAATGTTATATCAAGAAGCTCGCTAACCAGAGGATGATGACTTTTAATACTTTCTGAAGATGTATTTAGATTATAGATTTTTTTTTTTCCAGTAATGTCTTTATAGCCAACACTATTTAAAGTTTAATCTTTAGGAGTCTGAGTAAGAAAATTCTTAAATCTACAACTTTACACCACAATAAGCCTTAACAAAATTTGCAGACAACAAATTAAAGAAGAATGTTTTCAAAGTGAGTCTTCACATTACATGGTCTCTGCAACAAGACTTCTTTCCCATTTAAACACATCTGAATCTTCTAAATCCAAAACTGAAATAAAATGTGAAAGTGATGACTTCTCACCAACAATATTTGAAACTGTCACTAAAACACTTTGGCATGCTTCAACCTCGTCCACAGAATATATCTTGGTTGAAGAATCCATCAATGGCTCGTCAAATGACCTGCTAAACAAAAATCATCTTTTAAAAATACATATAGAAAAAATATAAATAACTTTAATTATAATTATACATACATACATACATAAATGCAAATAGGAAGCAAAATATTTAAAAAAAAAACACGGGTGAGAATGTTACCATTTCCACAAATGATTTACTTCATTCGGGCAGTGTATTCTGGATAGCAAGGATGCCGAAGTACCTCCTTTAGCAAGAAATTCAAAATTATATAATTAGTAATAATGATAATAAATCACTAATGGTCATAAGATGAGCATACCTGTGTGTGAAGAATCAGGAAAGAGTAACAAACAAAGTGAAGTAACAACAGATGTAAGCATTTGACATTTACTCCCAATAATTTGGTGAAGATAATAAATAGTAGAACCTAATAATTCTTCTGAACCAGATACCACCTGATTTACTGACCATTTTGCTTCTAGAAAGGATTGCAAGGTTTCCGGAAACGGGTTTTCAAGATTGAATTTGGGCCCCACGTGTGAGGTTGTTGTTGCTAAAATTACAGAAGCAGTTAACCACCGTAAAAGCTTTGAAATCAAAGATTCATTTGTTTTTTCAACAGATTGTTTAGATTGAAGTGCAACTGAGACTAACCAAAGCACAAACTTTTTTAACTTTTCATGGTCCTGGAAGAAAAACATAATCCAATTCAGAATAATTTCAACAAAATAATTTGATTAATAAAAATAAAATAAAAAAATAGGTTACCATGGTGAGTAATGCTGGTTGTGGAGTGGTCATTAGTACAACTTTAAGCATTAATTCTGCATTACAATTTGCATCAACGATTTGAGACAGTTGAATTAGACCTTCAATTGAAATGGTGAAATGTGGTTGAAGGATGTCTCTTTTTTGTGATATTTCTAATGTTGAAGTAATTACTTCCAAAACTGAATCAGCCAAATGAGTTTCTTTCACAAGCGATACGTTTCCAAGTAATAACGCGTATAACTGACATGATATTTGTGTCAGTTGATCCACAGAACGTGCTTGTAACCACTGGCTTGTGTTTCTTGAGTTGACAACATTGGTTATTATCTAAATCAAACAACAGGAAATACACAAATCATTTGATAATAAAATTTTAAAACACTAGAAATGAAATAATAATTGTTACCTCCAGAATTACTGCAAGTTGAGACCGTAAAACACCCTTCTGTTCTTGGTAAGTACTTCCATTAAAACTTGAAACAAGAGATGACAACCATGAAATTAAACCACAGTGTTCGATTAAATATCTAGATGTCTTGTCGAGTTTCATAGATTTCTTCACAATCTGCAGAACGAAGTGACATTAATATCAAAACTTTAATAAAATCTTATAATGCAGATAACTGTAGATAATAATAATAATAATAATAATAATAATAATAATAATAATAATAATAATAATAATAATAATAATAATAATAATA
>WOUH02000036.1:2868961-2884647 GCA_009936405.2 Stevia rebaudiana
TTTCCACCATTTTACTCACCCACTTTACTCTTTCTCTCTCCTGCGTGGCAGTCAATACAGCCCCCCATACAGCCCCCCACACCGGATAGTCTTACATGTTTATAGTATAATTTGGTTATATTTGTTATCAATTTGCGATTTCTTTATTGTTTGTCAAAGTGAATTATGTTCGATTGTTAGGTTCTTATCACTGATATGACATTAAAAAAATATTAGATTTCTTGTCACCTCTCCACCAAACTCTAAACTTGATTTTTTGTAGAAACAAGAGGACGAAGTGGATCAAGGATGTTTTCCTAAACGGAGTGGCCAAGGATGTCACCCGGTATAATAGTTTTTTTTTTTTTCTTTCGAACGGCCAACAAATACTTCTAAGCCCGGTCACCCGGCTAAACTCATTGGTGAAAGACCACCCACGTCCAAGAAACGCATACAACGCTTGTCACCCGATCCACCAACCATTCCAGAGGAAACCCACTACCCGAGGCCCATTGTGCTAAAACCTCTGGCTCAAATGGAATGACTCAAAGTGAGACTCCAACTATGAGTCTATGACCTCAACATTGAAAAACCATGAGATACATTCTCCCAAACCAATTGATCTCGGGCTCATTGGTACCCGGTAATCTTTGATTACAATTTAGCAATGATATTAGATTCCTTATGTTGCAAGAGATCTATCAACCATGACTTTCGGATATACAAATTAAGAGGTTAGAGATTGATTCAACTAGGCATGTTGACTTGTACGATCTTTTATCACTCTTGTTGATAGTAAATTCATTGAAAGCAGACGTACATTGCACAACATAGGTTGTGGTTGAACGGACTCATGTTTACCGCAACGGGAAATGACATTAAGGTATGAAAGACAATGAAGTTATACTTGCATACATTTACACACACAGGATTCATGGTTATGATGTAATTTCACTGCCATGTTATGTCCCAATAGCAAGAGGTAAATCCTTGTCACTAAAAGCCAGTATCATTGATCTTAAGTTTGAAAGCTTCAATCTGATGTGTTTCTTTATTGAGAACACTTTAAGGTTTATTTAGCTTTTGATGGGGGATTAGATGTTGGAAAAAGAACGAAAAAATGAGAACACTTCAAGGTTTCTTTAGCTAAGTCAATTATAAACCTCAGCTTTTTTAAACGATTAAGTATGTATTGAATCATATGACTTACCATTGTTAATATTCAATATTTATAGTAAATCATGTTTAAATGTTAGATGTATCGAGATGAAAGTTACTTCTTTGGAAAATTTAAAGGTCTAAATATAAGTATGTATCATGTAGCAACAACCAAAAGACATTCAGGTACTCAATATCAAAGTTGTCATAATTTTGATGTAATTGACTGAGGATATAAGTTAACCAAGGAAGTTCATGATCACTAAATGTAAGACCAAGTTGCATAGAACAAAATCAGCAAAAGCACGCTCAGGAGGTAAATCCTGCAACAGTTTGATAGAGATTAAACACAAATTGTGAGCATCAAAATGAAGGTATGGACCAAATTACCCTTTAATAACAAGCTTAAAAAAATAATAATCTGATTAAGTTGGGGCCCCCGGGTTATGTTTTATATGCAACGGGTCAAAAGTCACCAAAATAATACTTTCTTTGATGCTGTTTTATTCAAAACAAAAATCAGATTATTAATATTACATAACTTTTATAACCATAATAGACCTTGATTAATTGTAACAACCAAATTTTGAACAAAAAACAGTTCAGGGCAACCATCCTGTTACAACCCGTAGCAAAAGGTTTCACATTTACCCATAATGACCCGTTACATAACCTGACCAACCCGTCTCAGATTTTCACCTCTACAAATGACGACCTCAATTAAAATGTGCGACATTATATAGCTAAAAATATAGACATTAAGATAAAAAGGAACAAGAAACATACATTGAATTCCTTGTTTTCTTTGTTTACTTGGATACGAAGACAAACTGCAGCCAAAACATCAACAAAAATCCAACAAATGGTGACACTGGTTGAAGTGTATCTAAAAATTTAGTTGAATATGTATAATCTAACCAGCAAGGACAGCTGTCCCGACACAAGAAAGCACGCCTGAGAGAAACGAGTTGAACGGGAAAGAGCCAACAATAGCCATGTAACCCACCTGACAAACAAACAAAACATGTGAGAACTTGCCATTTGAGTATGCAAAAGTTTTATTATATATCTTATTAGTTATTACCCTCATAACTTGTACATTGCTTATGTTGGTTATTTTAGTGTTATTGGATTAACTTGTTGATCGGGAAAATAACATCAGGGATTAAACGAGTTAGGTGACGCGGGAGTGCGGGCTCGATTTAATTCTAAATGTTATTTTGGTTTTATAAATAAACTTTGGGCTTAATATAATAAGTTTGGTTAATTTGGGTTAATTATGTAATTAAATAAAAGAGAGGGTTTATTTTGTAAAATAGAAGATTTATAATCTTCTGATCTTGATCAAAAGATGATACACAGATACGCATATGCGTATTATCGGTTACACATAGAAGCCATCGACGAACAGACCACAGATTCAATCAAATCGAATTCCAACTACAGAATTCTCTATCTTATCCGATAAATCATTGCGTGTAACCCGCAAATAGGTTTATATGAAAGTGTTTCACGATTCAGAGAATAATCCAGGCAACTTTGTTCATATGAAGATCCAATTCGAGTTTCCAGGTTTGACTATCTGTTTATATTCATGTTTAACACCCATATATACAACAGCTTACATGGTAGCTTCTTATATTTTTATAGGTTTCTATCATTACATACCAAAAAATTTGATATATATAACTTCTATATACAATTACAGATCTAAATAACCTCTATAAGCAACCTAAAAAGCTATATGTACAACTAAACAAAGTCTGCAGATGTACGGCCAAAAGCTATATGTGTGCTGTTTAAAATTAAGCATCCCTCGTACCAAAAGCCCATTTAAATACTTCTGCATAGCGAAATTGCAAAATATTTAAGGTTTTGGAACGAGTTGAAAACAATGGCATCTAAATCATAGACCATATGTTTCAAGAGGAACCAAGTGCAAGTGAATTGGAGGTATGCTCCTAGCACAAGAAGCTAATATGCTTTAATTTGAAATTGGATGAAATAGCAGTGTCAGAAATAATCATAACAGTGTTTGCATTTCCACAACTTCAAATTTCCATGGTAGATGAAAGAATTATGGTGTATAAGTTACTTATGGAATCAATGAACCACTAAATTTGGACGACGCTACTACTGATTCAAAACAAAACGAGTGAATTGCAAAGATCGAATCGTGATGAGATTATATAGGAAAGTTAAAAGAGTACCTGAATCAGAGCGGTGAAGACAGCAAACAGCACGTACAGATCTATGATCTGGAATATATAGATCGTTAATACATAACCAAAACACGAAAATTTACGCAATTAGAAACATCGATAGAAGCGGAACCTTGAGATTAGTAGGAGTAGCTGAATAAGCAGAGCGTAGAGACTGAAAAAGAGCTTGCGCATCATCTTTCGTTGTCACCGTCGATTTCCCCATTTTCTGGTTTGTCCGTGAGACAAAACTCAAGCAGATTGACAATTTCGTTCTGTTCGGTGTTCTTTAATCTCGATGAACAATGAAAGATCAAAGAAGCCCTAATTAAGACAACATGTTCGCATAATCAAAATAGTCTTAGGTCATTTGGTTAAGAGCATCGTGTCAATAATGTAAAGATCGCATTTTCAAGACCTTCATGGGCAGAATCCGGTTATACATTTTATTTTTCAAGTAACTTTTTTTCATGTTCAACCAAAGAATGGGTTTACCGGTGATCAAATTCTGATGCGACATCCGAGTAATCTTTTGTTTTCTTTAAAAGATGTGATTTGTTGACGATATTAATTTTAATTTTTAAACCTTATTCCCTATGATAACGCATGTAAGGATTTCTAAAAATAACCCTAATATGATGACAAGATTTTCAATTAAATAAGTAATTTATATATACCTTAAAAATCAAAGTTGGTGGCCAATGTGATTGTGTCACACACATATAAAGTAGAGAATCAACTTTAGCTTAATGGTATTGCCATTACATTTGCAAAACAGAAAAATTACACCTTTCGTTCTTTTAAGGCATGAAAAGATTAATTTTTTACAACCTTAATTTTGTGTACATGTCGGTGTAAATTCGAGTTAATTTATGTCTTGACGTAAACGAGTCGAGTCAAGTACAATATGTTTTCATGTCTGTTTGATATACATTTTTAGTTGGTATACGTTTCGACCTAGGTTTTGTTTGGAAACAATACGGGTCAAATATAAAGGGTATATATTTGAGTTAGTATATCAGGGCCGGCTCACTTTGAATGAAAAGATGCACTCGCCTAGGGCCTCGAGATGTTAAGGGCCCAAATAATACATTTATATAGTGTATACGTATCATATAAACTTAAATAATTTCAAGCTTTCATTGTTGGTTCAGTTTGGTTCAGTGGTTAGTTAGACTTCCTTAATTTTTTCAATCCTAACACCCCTTATGAAACAATCTCTTTGAGTGAGCCTCTTTAAATCCAGCCTACATCCATGATAAATATTTACAATTTTGATAATTTAACTTTTCCAGAATTGGATATTTAATCAGTAACCTCATCTACATTAATAAACTAAATCATGAATTAATAAATTCGTCAATTTATGTAACTTTTATACAATGTTTTTGTTATGTCATATGTTCACTTATAGGTTATACCCACTTTTATAATAGTTTTATCTTACTTGTTATAAGTAAGTTCCTTCTAATTTGGTTAATACATTCTCATATATACATAGTACGCAGTTTTATAAATGTCAATATGAATACTTTGTGTCATATTTATCTATTTTAAAAAAGTCTCTAGTTTAACTAAAATCTTTGACACTCAAGCTATTCTAGTGTTAGTTTATTATTCTCGGTTTCATATTCGAAAAAAAACGTGTTAATCACGATAAAATTCAAAAAACACCTCAAATTTGAGCTGCACAAATTTTTGCAGTAACATTCAAGGGCCTCGGATTTTACTTCGCCTTAGGCCACCAAAACGGTTGAGCCGGCCCTGGTTAGTATACGTTTCGGCGCCGTCACAACGCGAGACGAGTCACACCACTATCTACGGTATATTAATAAACTTTTCTGAGGCCTTAACTTTAACATGATCACAAGTGATGTGATGACACTTGAAAGATAAGTTACTATAGGTCTCAATAAGTTAAATCTTTTAGTCCATGATCATTTATATATTTACATTATGTTTTTTGTTGGCTATATTAAGTGACATTGTTATCGACTTATCTCATAGAATTAGCAACAGTCACATTCCGATAAAGCCTACAATAGACGTGGTTGTTTGGCTAACGATGACTCCATCAGAGGTTTTGTCCAGTCGGTGATGTTTGCACGCTTGTCCGAATGTCCGGATGGAAGAAAAAAAGGAGTTGGAGTAAATATAACAGTGGTATTTGAATACGAGGTAGTCTTGGAGTATGTATAAAAATTTAGAAGGACGTGTGAAAAATGGTGTTCCAATATGAGATGTTAGTTGTATATATGTACATATGTAGTTTTTTATTAAATTATAAGATTACATAAGAATGCTCTTGCATTTATTTTGTTTGAATCATTAATCATGAACCATTTTTTAAGTTATTTTTATAAATAAAGGATTTCAACATGACTCTCAAAATTCCCTTGTTCTGAAATCACATAAAAATAAAAGGGGATTCCACATATTAAAATTAATATATTTATATTTAATTAGCTCATAGATTGTTATTGTATATTATGTAATAACCTTCAAACATATTTTAAATAATTCTACAATTTCAAAGAAAGTTATGTACACTTTATCGAGATAAAATAAGTTAATCAATTGCTACTTTTTTTATTTGTAAGGCGGCAATATTATTAAAAAGATGCCAAAAAAAAAAAAAAAAAAAAGCTAGCCAGAGATAGCAAACATTTTATTAATAAAATCTTAGCTTCATTTTCAAGGCTAGCATTTTTTTTTCCTTGAAAAGTAAACGTTACGTAGGTAACACTCCAAACGTCGTCGTGTCAGATCTCGTTCACAACCACCCCTAATTCATCCACCCTCTTTCAGCCGGATCACCACCAAGCCCCGCCGTCGTTTATCACTCCGTTTCTTTTCCAGCAAGCAAACGGACTCAGTAATCTCACACACATAAAATTGATCGTCTCGTGTTTATTAGAACGCATTCGATCTTGGTGATTTACGTTTGAGGTTGAACAGTTCTTGTACTGGTGAGCTCCTTTAATCTGTTTGCCGTTTTTTCTCTCGGATTCGAGGGTACTAGTTCTGGTTTTAACAGATCGGTAGTAAATTGTGTCTTATGTGGTATTTGAGTGTTTTGTGTGAAGATCTGGTTTGATCCGTCTTTAAAGCAAATAGGATTTATGAATCGCTAATCAATAGTTTTCGAAATTAAACTGATCACACAGGATTTATGTGGTAGCAGTAACTGTAAATTCTGAATCGATTTGTGCTTTAGTATTTTTCTCAAAATATTAGTTTGACAACACTTTTGATTTTGTATGCATATCTGTGTTTGAATTGTTTAATTATGTGTACATATATGCGTTTGAATTGTTTAATTATGTGTGCAAACGTGGCTTGTGTTTTTATACAATTTCTTAGGGTTTGGAAGATGAAAATTTGTGATTTAATGCATTCATAGAATTCACTTGTGGTATTAAGTTTTTAGTTGTTTTATAAATGTTGGTGTGTAACTGTGTGAAATTTTTTATAGCCTGCTTGTGAGTTTGATTAAATATGTGGCTTCAAGAAGTTTCAATGGGATTGTAGAAATGGGTAAATGTACTTCATGATATACTGACATTGACTTGCATGTTCTGTGTTGTTTTTAAAAATAGTATTCATGAAAGGATGTGCACACTTGTGATTTGTGCTTTGAAGTTAGAAATTGTTTAGTTTTTTTTTGTGATTTGAAGATTCGAGTCACATAAATAACCTAATATACAAAATTCGAGTCGCATAAATAATCTAATTCACAAAATTAGAGTCACATAATTGCATACATATTTTGCCAACATGCACCTCAAGGAACCCTGAATGAACTAAATATACATGTTTTGCAATTCTTGCAACAATGAGTTCAAATTTTACATGATTGGCAATATTCGGCTTGTAGTTGGATCAATGAGAAAGTTAAACAAATACTTACTTGCATGGAGAACTTTATGTACTTGTTTGTGGTATACTTATAAATAGTGGTGCTATTGATTGCCACACAACTTTCTTGTTTTAATTGATTGGGAAACAAGTAAATAGCATTTGTGTGGTAATATAGATTCTTTATGGAAAAGATACATTAACTTTACTTTTTTACAATTTTTGACAGATGTTTCGTGTTTTAGTGTAGTACTTGTTAGGGCTGTAACTACTTATTGATAGCATTAGAAGTTTGTCAATCTCAAGCATTGGAAACGAAATGGCCACATTATGCAGAATTGAAACCGCTTTTAAAAATGGTATGTATTCTTTACTATAGTTACTTTTAAGCATTGTTGGGCTTTAGTTAGCTGTTCATATGTTGGATTAATTTTTTTTAATTTTTTCAATTTGTTAAAAGCATTTATTGCCCATATAATGAGTTTTCTATTACATGTGGTTAAATCTTTGAAAATCAAGATTATCATTGTTTTCAAACTATAATAACCCTAATTCTTTGTAGAGTAAGATTTTATTTGGCTGTTTACTTGGTTATTAGGTCATCACATGGGGTCATTGTTTTGTTGATAAAGTTATACAACAAGGAAGGTTTATATATTATGGTTAGCAAATATCATTTATTGGAATTTCTAGATTAGGAGAAGTGAATTTGTCTTTATATAATTAAGATTTTTGCCACAAATGAAATTAGGCAAGATATTTCTTTACAGGTAATTGGGTTGTCAGTTTTGTATTGTTATTTTTCTTTTTCGGGCTCTAAAAGAAATTGTCGCCCTCCTGACATTTCGAATTTAAGTTCGTGTTCATATAATGATTTTTTTCCTTCTTTACTTCCTTTTGAATTATTAAATCGTGAGTTATGCATATCGATACAATACGGCATACGCAAAAACATCCGGAAAGGTTTTTTTTTTCATGGGAAAATTATAGTTAATTTATTGTGAAGTTTATTGCTAGTTTAATGAATTTATACCTTTTAGCTCCCATTAATTGTGCTTTCCTGTTATAAAACCAAAATTATTGGAATCTTTATATCTGTAACTATATGATATCTGATTGTGGCTACTTTTCGGCCTTATGTAGGACTTTCAATTTCTCCAACACCTCGTTTTGAGTATTGTACATTACTCCCGGTAGTTGGTTTTTAGATTTTGGTGTAAATACAATTTAGCTTTGTAGATAAATGGCATCAAAGTGGGTTAAAGTATCAGACAATGGTAATCGAATCATTGTTAACCCTAAAAGGAACAGAGTATCTCAAATACTTAGAGCTAGTAACCGGGCTTTAACTGCGAGGCCCAACCCGGTATTGAACCAAACCCGAAAGAGAAAGAGAGACGAAAGCTGCAAGTCAAAATGTATTTCTTCCTCTAAAAAAACTTTACTAAAAAACTACTCAAATTTTTCGAAAAGTGGAGTACCTCAACATTTGCTTTTCTGTCAAGACGGTCAATGGAATGATTTTTCTCAAGAAGTTGTTGACCTGGTCAAAGAAGATTTCTTGGCAAAGAAGTCAACGATTGAAGTGAAGTTTAATGGGCGTCATTCAATGCTGGATTTTTTACATATGACTGAAGTAGATTTGACAACTGGTGTACAGAAACCTATAGCATGGATTGATGACAAAGGTAGCTGCTTTTTCCCTGAAACAAATGATTTAGAAGTTGTTGATTTAGAGTCTTCTATGACTCCTGAAATTAAGTTGCATGTCGCGATTGAACTTAACGGACTAAATGGTAATAATTTTGAGGAATGTATGGATGAGTCAAATGTTCAAGAGTCAAATAGCAAGAGGGTCAAAGTTGACCATAACTTGCATGATTGTTGCAAACAACTACATTCACCAGCTGACCGATATGATGAGAAAATTAATAAGAGTGATAAAGATACTTCCTCAACTTTTTCAAAAACTTTAGACTCAGAAACTGTTAGAAATATGTTTATTAAGGACATTTACCCAGCTTTGAAAGTTGATATAGTTGATATCAAGAAATGTAGTGGTGATATTATGGAATCAAAGCTGGAGCTTTTTAAGAAGCAAGTTGAAATTACACAAAAGCGTCGCGGGAATGCAAATGTGAAATACGCGTGGTTCGCGTCTTCTACAGATGCAAACTCTAGCACTGAGGTTTATGGGCTTGGACATGGTTGGCCCAAACTCGGAAAGTATGGGTACGGGGTCCATTTAACCGCTATTGACTCTGCATACAACAGGTGCAATTTAGCCTTTTATGTTTCATTTTTGAATCTATTGTTTGTTTGTAATCAATCTTTGAGTAGTGTTGCAGAAACATAAGATTTTTAGTTAAGTATTTTTTTTATTTTTTTTTGCTGTGATTACAGTGCTTCTATTTGTGATATTGACGAAAAAGAAGTAACATTCATGGTTTTATGCCGTGTGATATTGGGAAGTATGGAACTTGTTTTACCTGGATCTAAACAATTTTATCCAAGTGATGAGTCCTTTGACAGTGGAGTTGATAATCTGGATAATCCAAATCATTATGTTATTTGGAACATGAATATGAATACCCATATTTATCCTGAATATGCTGTCAGTGTCAAAACTTCCCCAATTGCTGAAGGTAGTAGTAGTTTATGAATGCCCGTCATTCAACTTCGGTTTCACTTTTATTTTTTATTTTTTTATTTTTTTATTTTTTATTATCATGTTTTTTAACATCATAAATACTGGCATGATAAGTTGCAGGTATGTTCATTGGGTCTAAAGCATTTTGAACTGGAAACTACACGTCCCAAAATAATGAATCCGAAACGGGACCCAATTGAAATGGTTTTTGTCCAAAAGGACGAAAACGGGTTCTATTATGAAGCACATAAATATGTGGGCCTCTTAATTTAAAAAAAATACCATCCTACACTATTCTTGTTTCAAGTTTGAAAATTAAGAAAAAAAAAACTGCAATGAAAACTGGATTTTAAATTGTTTTTTACTGCGAAACTTTCTTAGAAAGAATCTAGAATCTAGAACTGATAAATTTTAGAAGTACTGAAGTAGTTGGTACAATATTAAGTAATTTAAACTTATATATTCTTTTTCATATTCTTCAGTTGAGGTTCAAATATGGCTTTACTCCATTAGTCTGCTATTGTATTATTGAAACATTTACCAAAGGCTTGAGTGAAACATACTCTTCATCATACATATGACATTTACCATGACAAATGTTATTCAAGATACAATCCTCATTCCTCAGTTTTAATCTCAGATATTTCCCATATCTTACTTATTCTAGCATGCTACAAAAGTTAGAAAACTTAAATTTTTATTTCTTTTTTATAATTATACACTGATAATGCACAGGGAATCTGATTATAGAAGGAAGTAGGGTTGATTTGCCAACAAGGATAACAACCCAAGATCCTCATGAACACGTGCAAGTTGATCCCTCTCCTAGTAAACCTGTGAGTTTTTCATATGCATAATATTAGGACTATTAGTTATATATATATAATTATATACATTTCTAATATTGTATTTTGAACCGACTTATATTGGCTCTGTTATATTCCATTTTAGGGACACGTGTCTGTTGGATTGAACACTTCTAAGGCTCCTAGCTCTCCTTATATGCCTTTTTCTAAGCTGTTTGAAGCTATTTCAAATAAAGTAGCTCCGGATGATATGAAACTCGTGCATATCTTATACGAGTCGCTTAAGGTTTATTCTTAACTAATCATCTTTATGAATTTTCCTTGTGTTTTAAATTTTTTATTAAATGCGTGCGTACGTTTGTTGGTGATTTTTAGGGAAACAAAACAAGTCGCGAAGAGTTTATTAAAAAGCTGAGATTAATTGTTGGGGATCAGTTATTAAGGTCTACTATATCCGGTCTTCAGTCCTCCAGATCTTAAGTCATATGGTAAACTCACAAATTGTTGCTCTTGACATTAAATAATTTTTACTTTAAAATGTAGATAGGTTTCTGAATTCTATAATTTATGATTTAAAAGGATTTGTTTTAACTTAAAGCCGTTTTGTTTAATATCCATTTTAACCTGTTTTGATGCGTTTTTATAACGATTAGATTTCAAACCCGACTATTTTTTTAAGCATATGTAAGAGTATATCAGTTACTGATCATATATTTTGTTTGCAAGATGAACAGGATTTGTGCTTAATGGCTCATGCAGAGACTTGAAATATTATAATATTAAGCTCAAAAACGTTGTCTGATCAAATAAATTCAATTTACTAATTTTTTGTTTTTTTTAGGTTTTGGATTTTTGCTGAAGCTGTTGACTAATTGACCGGTAATCATCCGTATTTGGCAAGACATCAGAAGTTAGGAAGTGATTTCAAGAAATTTGAGGTGGTAAGTAACTCTTTGATGGCTGTTTGCTTTTAATTTTGTAAATCTGGGTTTGTCCAATTAGATTGGTATTTTGGGTTTACTTTGTTTTATAGATTAGATTGAACCATAAGAATTTTAAATACAAGTATTTTTTCTTTCATTCTAAAAGTGGCATGAATTTCTTGTGTTTTGAGGTCCAAACATTCCTCTATAAGTCTATAGGATGGATTCATACGATTTATTTTATCTTGCAAAGTGGTACACCATACAATCACAAATTTACAATGATATAATTTAGTGATTTAGAAGACCTTCGATGATAATTATGTGACATCCATATCTACTTCATCACACCCACTAACCAGCATCCCATACATCACCTCTTTATAAGTTTCTTTTTTTGGAAGTCACTGAATGAATGATGTGTCCTTAACTAGGAAACTAAATCTCGCATACTTTAAAAATCATATATAAAAAGGTTGAATTTTCATATCGACATTTACATAGATACACTTGTATTTTACATATATAGTGATCATAAAAACAATATATCTGGAGCAAGTCTTTTTATTCTTTGGGATAAGGGTTTCTGTCACCCTACTATTATAGTTAGATTTCACTGGCTAGTTTGTTTGTTTGTATTACTAATGTATCGTACAAATGTACGTTTGATGGTGACACACAAAGATAAAGAAGATGATGAAATAACTTAGTTATGTGTTACTGATTGCACAATACGTTTGATAATAATACGTAACGATAAAACAAAAAAATAATAATTAGTTTCACGTATACTATGACTTAATCTCAGTTTTTTGAAGTTATGTTGATTGAATATACAAACAAATCCATGAAATGATTTAACGTATTTCATAAATACATAGGTGTAAGCTGACCTAAACATGTTTACGTAAGTTAAACTAAACTTAGAAAATTATTACTTCTAAGATTTTCTTGCAAAATAAAGGTTACCACTTACCATTGCACCTATAACAACATAGAATAGCATTAGAGTTTCTATTTTGAATATGATCAAACACCACAAAGAATAAAAAGCTTTTCCCTCATCTACAGTAGCATCCAAGGAGAGAAAGGGAAACCACATGTCATATTTATGTTCAATGGCGACTGAAGATACGTTTTTACAGATAGTTACATTTTTTCTTAACGTGATATGAAAGACACGTTTTATGAATATTTTAGTTAACAATAATTTCTTCCATCATCAATGTGACTCAACCTATTGAAGATGCCATAAACGTCTCCCATAAGAGAAAAGCTTCGTGTGTTGTATCTGAACCCGTCCTATGAGCTGGAAATTTCAAATGGGCTCGACTGTGTCGTTGAGAAGGGAATGACCTCCGTCTTAGATCCAAGCTTATCATCAATTTCATCATGGTCTTCCTTGTGTTCCCTCATGCGTTTGAGTTCGAGAGAGAACTTTAATTTGAGAAATAAAGTTTCAAAGGTGAATAACATTTCTAAATGTGAAGGTGATTCCTTCTTTTTATAAGAAGTGTCATGGACTTATGTGGCTCCTCAAACTTGGGCCTATATGACATGGGCATTCTTTGTTTTTGTCTTGATTATTAAAAATGAACCTAATATGAGCGTACCTCATTACATATTTTTCATAAATCTTCGGAGTTTACTGGTTTTGTGATTTATCAAATGACATGAAAAATTAGACGGTTATTAGAAGAAATTGATTATAGATAAGTTTAGCAACAATATAATATATCACAAAGAACGAGAAAATAAATTTCATTTAAAAAGTTGTATACGCATACAAAATTAATATTTTTTTTTTGAACAAGAAAATTTTATATGGACTATGGAATTGGTTAACAAAGCTAATCAATTTGAGCACAAGTTACAAAACTAAGAAAAGATTTTTCATCCATTCGATCCAACCAAATTACAAAACTGAGACAATATTTTTCACCCACTCGACCCAGACAGTACATCTAGTGATCTAGATCTTGCTATATCTATTGATACACCACATATAGTTGTTTAACTTCTCCAACCATAAACTAAACTCTAAAATGACTAAAGTAGAAGCTCTTACATTAGCTAAATGTTAACAAAAACATATGAGCGATTGAGTTGAATATTTAAAAAAATATGGCCTTATTTGTCAATTGTGACACTTGCTTTCAATGTTTTGAAAACTAGTATGTTATTCATACCGGATTGAACAAAAAAAATGGTTCAACCGGTTGAACCGGGTTGTACCGGACGGTTCAACCGGCCTGACTAATTAACCCTGTAATTTCATAAACCACTACTTCAACTCATTAATATTTCAAAAGTCCATAGTTCCATAAAAAAACAATCCAAAATTTAATCCATAACCAAAAGATAACCCAAAAACCAAGTTAAAAGTACTAAAATTCTCAACAAAGATTAATAAAAAGTGTAAGATATGTTTATGACATTGGAGTGTTGAATGCGTCAAGCTCATGATCGTCATCAAGCTCATGATCGTCATTGACGAACCCAGTGAATCGTCGAAGGTAGGGTTTTTTCGAATATATGATCGTCGAATATAAAATTCTGATCGAGTGATCGTCGAAGGTGGCATTTGAAATTAGCAGACTCGTTTTTTTACCACATGAACATAACCGGTTCCCCGGTATGAACCGGAAAACCGGTGAAACCGACCGGTTCGACTTCTCAAAAACCGCTCTGTAAAACCGCTCTCTACCGTACCGGCCTTATGTGAAAAACGCGGTTCAACCGCCCGGTTTGAACCTGTTTTTAAAACATTGCTTGCTTTTGGATCGAAAACAAACCGAGATCGATGATAACTTCACCTTAACGTGTCTGGTAGATTGACAACTTATTCAAACTTAAAATGATATAATGTGTGGGATCTCTTTACCTACATCTCGCGACCAAATGTCACTTCAATACTTTATCCTGTATTTGAATTGAAATAAAACTTGGGAATTGTGAAAAAGTGAAATCAAGAGAGAAAAAGATACACAGTTAGTGATAATGGAACAAAATATATTTATTAGATTAAATAACATTACCATAGAACAAAAGGCAAGTATATATATTAATGGGTCACTCGTTTGCAAAGATTTGTAGGGCTCTAAACTGATATATTTTTCGCCCAAAGTCGTTGAAAAAGATTCAATATGTTCCCCAACTTTTGATTTTTCATGCAAGTGTTGTTGAAATGGGCGTTTAGCACAATCACATTATTCTAGCGTGACAAACATTATTATGCTTCAGTGTATATAAAAAGAAATCATTTTTATTTTAAATTTATATTTTGATACATCATGTTCTAAGGAACTAACTAATCAACAATCGGCTGTTATAATCATCATTGAAAGAAACAGTTTCTGACTTTTTTTAACATGTAAAAGTTCCAGAATCATTTGCACTATAATTCAAATGACCATTTTAACTCTTTTTTTAATGGTGATATGACATAACGCCTTCTTCTCACCTATTTATCTTTTTACTAGTCACATACCATCATAAACAAAAGAGTTCAAGATTCATCCGTAGAAACACAATGATAAATTGAGAAGTTTCTTTTAATCTCACTCTAGTTTTTTCATCTTACTTTAGTTTGAATTGTTTTACTTTTTGTTATTTTTATTTGAATTTACGCTTTTTGAAAAATCTTTACTTAATGTAACGAGTAATGGGAAGAAGTACATAAATGGATTAAGAGTTTTCTTCTTTTATGATTCATGGTGTGTACTCTAACCTTGTGTGCAAATAAGTAACGGTCTTATTTAGATAGTAAAATAGTAGTGAGACTTATTTTACATTATATCTTATTATATCTCTTATTTAGCTCATGTAATACACTTTGTAGTTGGATTAATAAAAGAAATGAAATGAAAGTGAGGAAAAAACTGTAGGTAACATTGTATTATTGTAGTATAAAACCGAGATTCTTCTTTGGTCGTACATATTTGTAACAACTGCCATTTTCCGGCAATTGACCGGCCACTTTCCGGCCTTTGACTATCTGAAAAACCCGTCATCACCTAATCATAACTCAATAGCTTTATCAATATTATAATTCCATTATATTCATATCCGAATTTAGGTTCATTTGAGTATAATCAGAATTTCAATTTGA